>JBBBDQ010000913.1:5427500-5672500 GCA_037127315.1 Ascarosepion bandense
TATATATATATATATATATATATATATATATAGGAAAGAATATTAATAAAAAGTTTTGAATTTAAAAATGTACTTTTTTTGAACAGTATTTGTTTATTTTTATTATATTTTATATTTCAGACCGTCCTCGGTCCTTCATCAGAAACAAGTGATTTTTAAATTTGAATTAGAAACGTATTTCACGATAGCGTCCGAATATTTTTTGTTTACATCACGTGGTGTGTTTGTTCACAACATGCAGCATGTCCGTAGAGAAAGTCTGTTTGTTTTAGATAAAAATTTCTTGGAATATCTGAAAAAAATTTTTTACCTATTGAAATATTTGTAAAGATTCAACACACCTAAGTCCCTATTTAACCCTAGCTTGTGTGTATTTAATTTTAAAATCCAGTATTTTTCTTTCTTTCTTTCTGCATGTGTATGTAGAACTAAAATTGGAGTCTATTAGTAAACATTTGCAATTTTCTAAAGTATGATCAGGTTGATTAAAATGGGCTGCAATTGGGGAGTATACATTTTTTTGTCGTATATTTAGTTTGTGATTATTGAAGCGAAATCTAAAGCTATTACCGGATTCGCCGATATATCCACTGTTGGGGCAAATTGAGCAGAAGATAAAGTATATGATGTTTTTGCTGTCACAAGTAAGGTTTGGTGGGTGTAATTTTATTTTGGTGTTGGGTACAGAGAATGTTTTGTCTGTTATTAAATGTTTACAAATTAAACAGCGAGGCTTCTAATTCAAATTTAAAAATCACTTGTTTCTGATGAAGGACCGAGGACGGTCTGAAATATAAAATATAATAAAAATAAACAAATACTGTTAAAAAAAAGTACATTTTTAAATTCAAAACTTTTTATTAATATTCTTTCCTATACATATTAAGACAGTATACGTGGATGATCATCACTATATATATATATATATATATATATATATATATATAGTGATGATCATCCACTATATATATATATATATATATATATTTCTGGTGTTAAAACAGTGTAAAAAACAGTGCTCATTGTAATATAACAGAACTACTAAATATATTTAAGTAAATATACATATTGTCCTACATCTATGGCATGACTTAGTGTTGTGGAGGAATATCCTGTCCTACCCAGAAATGGGTATGGCCCAGGTTATAAAAGACCCAGACTAGAACGAACTACAGCGTGATCGAGAGTGTTCGTGACTATATAAGGGTCTTCGTCATTACACGGGAGTGATCGAGATTATTCGTCATTATACAAGAGATCGAGAGCCATTGGCCTTAGTTGAGAGTTAGACGTCACTTGACGGAAGCCTTCTTAAGACGGATGCATACGTCCTATACAGAGATATTGCCTTCTTAAATGTTATTCTTGTTAACTGTTGTATTTGGTTTATTGTACTGAGGTATAATAAATCTCTATTTATATATACTCCGTGTTAAGAGTTATTTCTTGCACTATTCTTTCTGTTTATCTCCTCCCAGGATATAACACTTAGAAAATGTACAAATTTAAATATTCAAAAATCAAGTTAATTTAAATTAAAACCTAAATTGTCAGTTTGAAATACACACCTGATGATTGCATAACACATGAAATTCCTAGTCATGCCACAGGATAATATATATATATATAGTGTATCGAGGCAGCAAGTAATTTTCTGAACATATGCTGTTAAATATAAGAGACAATGATGTCTATTATTAGTATTATAGTATAATCATGAGCCTTCTAAACGTTGTATTTTTGCTTTAATTTCAGTTGAAAATAAAGACAAAAATTCTTTTTTTGTCTTTATTTTCAACTGAAATTAAAGCAAAAATATGACATTTAGAACGGCTCATGATTCAACATAATAGACATTCATTATTGTCTCTTTTATTTAACTATATTTATATATATATATATATATATATATATATATGAAATGAATTGTTTGAACATTATTTTTTATTGATACTCGTATTTAAGTAGATATTCTGTTTTTAATGAACAGTATTATATATTTATTTCTACCGGCCTGATTATTTACGATAAATTTTTATTACGAAAATGTGTGCCATTCAACAGGATTCAAACCTGCGATCTCTATCTATATAGGGGAAGCTACCGTTTGATCTGGTAACGTCTTAGACCTCTTGACCACGAATAGCCTTCAGTCTAAATGAGGTTTTTATCAAGCCTATATAACACAATTTTCGATCCATGTAAACAAACATATCTGTTCTGAAATGTATTGTAATGTCAACAAATGTAAACATGTTAGGAAATCAATGAATTTAAGTAGATATTCTGTTTTTAATGAAACAGTATTATATATTTATATCTACTGGCCTGATTATTTATTCATTCCTGCCAAATGGCACACATTTTATAATCAGGCCGGTAGAAATAAATATATAATACTATTTCATTAAAAACAGAATATCTACTTAAATACCAGTATCAATAAAAAATAATGTTCAAACAATTCATTTCAAATTGTCTTGATTTCCATTATATATATATATATATATATATATAGTATGAATAAAGATAAAAGAAAAAACTTATTTGATGTGTTTCATCATGTGTATGTGAGTGTGTGTAATTTGGTAGCAGTTCCTCTTGTATACAAGTTTCATTAAAATGACTGACAAGGTTAAGTTCTATTTTTTTTATTATTTAATTTTTTATGTGTTCTTGTAAATTTTTTTCTTCTCTGAACATAAAGCATATAGAAATTGTCCGATTCTTGTCCGATTCTTTGTATGTCAGTGCTTTCAGCTATTCTTTTAGCCATTATCAAATATGCTTTTATTTTCAATTTTAACTAAATGTATAGATTTTTTTTTATGTACGTATCTAGAGTTATAGGAATGCTTTTATCTTCCTAACACAGCATATTTTACATAGTTAAAAAAATTTAAGAACAAGAAAATTAAATAAAAATCTTAATTACAGAATTTTTTTTTAATTGTTTCACCCCAAACAAAGCAGTACCACCACTGATGCGCAGAGGGCTACATAAGAGGAAAAGTTTAGGCAAGAGAAGAGCAAGGAGAAAGAAGGCCCAGCTACAGTGGGTGTCAGAGAAAAGGCAAGAGAAGGACAGAAACACAGGTGTGAAGGCAGAGAAAAAAAACAAAGAAGATAGAACAAGATATACAGTGTGATGTACAAAGAACTGGAGTCAAGTGGATAAGAGATGGGTATTGACCTTGCATTTAAATACCTGGAGATTGTAGCTGTCAGGAAAGCAAGAATACGAAGGAGAGTTCCACAGGTGGGAAGTGTATGAAGGGAAGCTGCTGGAGTGGAATTGACAGTTGCATTTGGCTGAACTAACTAAGTGGGTGAGACCTTGATCAGTCAGATTAAATGAAACTTACACTGTTATGGTAAAACACACCTATTCCTCAGATTTATAAACTCTCCCTCCTATATTAATAAGAGTTAACAGGAAGTTAATGGAAGAAGTACTTAGGATGTTCTTGGGAGTTCTTTAAACTTCTATTGGAGTTCAGTAGAACTACTAGGCAGTTGATATTAGTTGGTACTAATACTAAGGAGTCAGCTTTCAGTGGAAGATTACCAAGTTCCTAACATTTAGGGTGTGTTAAGTTGATTAGCAACTGACATAGCACGATTATAACCTTCAGTGCGAAAACTAATCCACAACACACACACACATATATATATATATTTTATTTTTCTTTAATCCTAATCCGAAGTGGAAGAGTAGGAAGGTAAATTCCAAGAACCTGATCCTAATTAATATTAAAAAATTTTAATATTAAAAGTGATGCAGGCAGAGAGCTCAATGTATTAAGAATACAGAGCCAATATAAAATTCAAAATTCAAAGGTGTCGGATGTACATTTCGACATAGGATCTCTAATAGAGACTCTACATCAGCAACATTGTTTTTCCAAATGATGAAGGCCTTCCCCATTTGGAAAAACAATGTCGCTGATGTGACTGACTGATGTAGAGTCTCTATTAGAGATCCTATGTTGAAATGTACATCTGACACCTTTGAATTTTGAAAATTTTCTCTAATATATATATATATATATATATATATATATATATATGTGGGTGTGTGTGTCTATATTTATTTATACAGTCACATAGATGTATAGTGGGGGTATGTATCTAATCTCCACCCTCACCTCAGAGATAATGTTATTTCACTTCCTTTCTTGAAGACCAATTTTCTGCCCAAATGTTTTCATAATTAAATCCACAACATGAGCATGAAGTTCCTGGGAAAAGCGTATTTCCTCTTAATTCATGTTTCCACTGACAGTTCTGTCTCCACTGTAAATGAATGAATTCTATTAATGTGTGTTTGGGTAGAGGGACTTTCTCATAACGTCTATAGAGTGACCAAATTTCTGCCAACAGAATCTCAAATGTGAAATGGAGCCTGGTCAATTCATTTACTGCATAAAAAATTAATCATTTATACTTACAATATTGTCCTCACCCTTGTTATTAACACAATATTTCATCCAGTATGCCCTCTTACCTTCATCATGAGTTTGATTCTAGTAGACTTCAGGGAATTATGAACTGAACCCAATTTTTCTCTATACACTACCGGCCATAATTATTAGGCCACCCCAGTGTTTTAAAAAAATGATGTATTTCATACTATTTTTTAGTATTTATTACCAAGTGAGTAATTGTAAATGAAAATAGAATGGTTCTTTTGTTATTGTTACTTTGCAAACTTTTACAAGGCAAATAGCGACAATTTAACCATCGCATCCTGTAGATTTGCTATTTTATATCTATATATACATTACCGGCCATAATTATTAGGCCACCCCATTGTTTTAAAAAAAATGATATATTTCATACTATTTTTTAGTATTTATTGCCAATGCCAAGTGAATAATTGTAAATGAAAATAAAATGGTTCTTTTGTTAATATTGCACAATAACATGTGTATCAAATGAATTTATAAATATCTAATAATTACCAAAATTGCAGTTTCATCTATGAAAGAATGAAAAAAAATTAGGGTGATTCAGACAAGGTCATTTTTGCTTCTTTGCCTTGTAAAATTTTGCAAAGTAATAATAACCAAAGAACCATTCCATTTTCATTTGGCAATAAATGCTAAAATTAGTATGAAATACATCATTTCTTTTAAAAAACTGGAGTGACCTAATAATTATGGCCGGTAGTGTGTGTGTGTTTATATATATATATATGTAAAAATATACTCAGTTATAATCTGAGATTAAGAACAGAATGGTTAAATAAAATAAAGACAAGAGGAAAACTGTATTTTAAATCCCCTACACATTTCGTCCTGTGATGGACTTTGTCAAGGCAAAAAGACGAAATGAGCTTTATTCTAAATTACGTATCTATAAACAAACAGTGTTGATAACCACAAAGATACTCACAAATCATTTCAAAAGATCAACAGAATATTTTAGTTTTTAGAATTTCTTCATGTGTAGTGTAAAGTCACGAGGTATTAAAATGAAGGGAATTTGGCCATTTTCTTTGAAAACTGTTTATTTTGTGTGTAAGACTGTTTTAGAATTTCATAATATGTTAAAATGAAGGGCATTCAACCGTTTTCTTTGAAATTTTTATTATGAATGTTAGTCTGTTTTAGTATAATTTCCATAAGTAAAGGCGAGATTGGGAAAAATCTGGGGCGAAAAGAAGTTGCTGGAGTTGAACTGACGGCTGCATTTGGTTAATTTAACTGTAAGGGGGTGAGACCTTGATCAGTCAGATTTAATGAAACTTACATACACACACATGTGCGTGTGCGTCTATATTTATTTATACAGTCACATAGTTGTATAGTTGTATTTGCTAACAAATATGGAGATATTAGTCTGAATGTAAATAATGATAACTCCTCGTCCTAGAAAATTCAGACAGAAAGCAAACAGCTGATAATAACAACAAAGATGAGGATATCGAAATGAATGTACATAATGGTAACTACTTGTCCGAGAAATTTTAATGAAAGGCAATCAGGTGATAATAAAAAAGATGAGGATATTAGTCTGAATACTGTTCATTGGATTTGCAATATCCTGATCATGATTTGGCAGCCTACCTTAAGTCACCTTCTCACCGATGTGATGTAGCTTCCCTCTGTCTTTTCTACAAGTATTTTCATGGCAATTGCTCTGATGAGCTTCACCTCCACAGCACCTAGACAATGTATTTACTAAATTGGCATCATAGTCCTACCCTTTTACCATCAAAATAGTTAAATAAATAGTTAAATAGTTATACCTGTTGGATATTGGTTAATAGCAAGTGATTTGGCACACAAGTAGATTGATGTAGTCACTCCAAATGAAAGACCAAGCTCTTATGTGATCTAATGGAGATATATATATATATATATAGAATAAAATAAATTTAGATGTTCAAATCAGTTGTATGGCCATTTCTACATGAAATCCCTAAGAGAAATTAATCTGTGTGTGTGTGTATATATATATATATAATGTGTGTGTGTGTGTGTGTGTGTGTGTGTGTATATATATATATAAGTGTGTGTGTGTGTGTGTATATATATATATATATATATATATATATAAGTGTGTGTGTGTGTATGTGTATATGTATGTGTGCGTGTGTGCATAAGTGTACACTTGTTGAATTTATTAATTTATTATATTGCTTAAGTAAAAACCTTTTTCATCTTTATTTTTTTATATTTTACTTTACTCTATGTTTTTATAAATTTTATTTTTTTAATTTAAATCTAGTTTTAAAATTAAATCATATGTCAAGGTTCCCCCCCCCAAAAAAAAATTTTTTTAATAACTTCATCCCATTTATTTAAACCAAAAACCGATATGATTTATTTGTCAACAAGTCTGTTAATGTTTTTATGGAAATTAATTTTTTTCTTTTTTCCTTTCTTTTTTTTCTTAGCTTACTTCCCTGTCAACCACCCCTTCCCACTTCTTTCTTTATCTTTCTACTTCCTTTTCTTAAAGCCAGACAAGGCTAAATTTTAACTTACAACTCAGTTTAAAAGTAAGGTTTTCCAAAATCTAAAAATAGACATTGATTTCTGTCTACTTTCTTATTAATCCCACCACTTTAATTTTTCTGTGAAGTATTTTTTTTTAACTTCCACCAGTAATATACCTTGTTTTTTTTTTAAATAAAAAGTTGCCAATAAGACATGAAATTTCTCTTAAGGATTTCATGTAAAAATAGCCATACAACTGATTTGAACATCGAAATTCATTTTATTTTATAATTGGCTCTGTAATTTAAACATTAATTACATTGAGCCCTCCACCTTGATCATTTTTTAATATTAATGTAATTAATATTAATTAGGATCAGTTCTTTGGGATTTATCTTCCTGCTTTTCCTTTTGGATTAAAGATTTATATTTTCAAATATATATATATATATGTATGTATATATAAGTGAATAGAATCTAATCATGCAAATGTGTTGGGCAGGTCCAGTATAGTAAAATAGACTAACATACCTGCTGCATTAGATACTCTCCTATAAATGAGGTAGACAAAAAGAAGGCAGCCATGTTATTTGACTTCTACATTCTACTCTAATAGTTTTTTTTTCTTGTACTTCTTCTCATTTTCTTGTTTCCTCTGATAGCTACCATCTCCAAAAGTTTAAATACAAAGTCAGTTGCCATTTTTATCTACTTGATTCCCATCCATCTCTCGTCTTTTCTTTAACACTTTTGAAAAAGAAAAAATTATTCTGATGCTGTAAGGTATCTTGAACTCATGTCAAACAAGGAATGGAAATCGACTCAAAATCTGTAAAACTTAGACATTGTGCTAAAACAGTTGCCTGCATCAACAACATAATGCTACAAATATTGGAACACCAGACAAGGATACTTGATGCAATGTCACCGATATCAAATAAAACTAGTACTGCCATTTTGTTTTCAAGCACTATTGACAACTAGCAGTATAGCCTGGCATTGCTCGGGTGTAATGAAAGCTTTAAAACTAATCCATGGTCCTGGAATTCAGACTCTTTGGACGTTGGCACGAATGACTAAAAAGCAATAGTTGTTTTCAATTAAAGCGAAACCGTGGACTGAAAGAATAATAAATGGATGTAAGTCAAATTTTAATTTCCTGGTATTGATATCAAATTTTCTGCACTATTTTAAGAACTGCAACCTTGAAACTTCTGAATATCCTTTCTTATGTCTTTGTCTATGAGTGTATCAAATTTAATTAAAATCGGACCACTCCTTCTATAACCTGATTTTTTCGATTATCATTTTTTGATATTTATCGAGGGTACCTTGACACAAAACCTAGCTAAAAACACTCGCAGACGCTTATAGTACAACTGTGTAAATTTTCAAGAAAATCAGTTCAGCCATTTCAGAGTCTATAGGTAATGGACACACACACAGACACACAAAGTTTCATTTATAAATAAGTTTAGATTAGATTTGGGTCCTGGTTATGATGGTAAACTGCATCCAGCAGTAAGGCCTCTGATTGGGAGGTTGTGAGGAGCATGGAACAACCTCTTAATTGCTGTTCCTAGGTTCATCCTGTCTGGAGTGATATCACCTGTTAGGGTCCCAGCTATGGGCAAATAGCTAACTCCCAAACTGGGGTCTAAACACTATGAAAGTATAAAAATACACTTATAAAAAATATACATTTTTGAAGGAAAAAAATATTGCCAGCAATACATTTTTGAATACAAAACTAGAAGACATCTTCAGTTTTCTAAAAAAAAAATTTTTTTTTAAATTTAACAAAATCTGATTAAATCAATCTTCTCACTACAACTGAACATTAAAAAAGAAAATACCTTAAAACATCATCTTTTTGGCATTCGGAGGTTGATATGCAGTTAAACAAAACTGAAAATCAAAAAAACTATTGGCAATTTGGGCACCTTGATGTGGTAAAATGGTTGGCAAGAGTAAAGAGTTTGATCCTCACCGAGTACTTCATACTTTCGACCTTGTATCACATCTAAGCGGTGCTTAGAAAATAAACTATTAGCAATGTTTTATATTATGCTGAAGAATGTATTTGTCATATTCATAGAGATTGTCATCTCGACTTATTCTTTTTCTCCCTTCAGGTGACAGTGAGAGAGATGGCTGTGAAAGCCCAGCCTACTCTCCTGAAGAGTCATGAGCAGTGTCACAGAGAATTGTGGGTGGTGGATGCAGCTGAGTGAGTTGAGCCCTCCTGAGAGCACATCACTGATCCTCATCATATTGACGGCTGGACATCGTACAAATGGCAACAAAGATGAAGACAATAGTCCAAATAATGTAAATACTCAAAATGTCAGAAGTAGCTTGAAAAAAATAAAAACACTGTAAAACTCAACCTATGCTATGGCTATGGTATTCTTCATTTCAGAAAAGACTGTCCAATTAAAACAAAAAATTGTGGAAAAACTAGTCCCAGATGAAGCTACTGCATGTCAAAAAGCAAAAGAAATCCACAAATTAACTTGCTGAATGAAGTGCTACCAGCTAAAAACCTGTAAAGTTCAAATAACAGAAAACTTGTAATAGTAAAAATATGGTGACTATTTCAATTGAACACTGGTAGCGATATAACAGTTATTGATGAACTGACTTGGAACAAAATTGGAAAGCCTAACATGAAAAAATTTGACAATATTACAAGAAAAAAATCAGGCAAGAAATTAATTTTTCTTGAGAAAATTACATGTAACATTGCTATTGTGGGTAAAACTAAAAAAGCAGATATTTACATACTAAAAATTCCAACTTGAATTTACTTGGCTTCGATTGGCTAGAAGTATTTGAACTGTGAAATTGGTTGATTAATTCCGTTGGTGAAAAGTCCACAGTTCATTGTTCGTTAGAAAAAAATATTGCAGCTAAAAAAACATTGAGTAAAGCAAAAAATAAATTAATGAATATTTTCTTAAAAGTCAAAGACATTTTTCAAATTAAAAGACAATGTGATACCATTTTCCAAACCTAAAAGAAATAACCTTTGCTGTCGAATTCTTTTAGCACTGAACTTGATGAGTTAGGAAACCATGGAGTAATTTCAGAAATAGATTATTCAGAATGAAGTGTGTCAATGGTTTAAAAAGAAAAATAAGATTTGGTTATGTGCAGATTTTTCCAACTAGGTTAAATGACTGCCTCCTACCAAATGTATATCCCCTATCAAACTTTAGAGGATATATTTGCCAAATTAAATGGTGGTAATTTTTTTTTTTTTTAAACTGACCTGTCTGAGCCATATTGAAGTAGATGAGAAATGCCAGAAGTATTTGACTATTAATACACATAAAGGACTCTACAAGTTTAGATGATTAACCTTCGGTATAAAAGTAGCCTTAGTTATTTTCCAGCAAATAATGGAAACAATGTTGGCTAGACTCGATGATGCCATCACTTACATAGTACTCTTAATAAGTATGCTATCTATGAAAATACAGCATGTAAAACAATTATTTCAGAGACGACATGATTATGGGTTCAAGTTCCATGAACAGAAATGTCAGTTGTTTATGAATAAGATTCAATATTTAGATCAGATAATTGACAATTTACATTCACTTACGCACAAATACCCTTGGGAAAGGTATTAATCTGTCTATTCCTTCCAGTTATGGGCTAAATAACAGGACAGATTGAGTTCTATATCCTTGGCTGGCAACCAGTCTACCGCAGAAAGCAATGGCAACCTACTGCGGGATCATCTTCTGCCCAGTCAGTCATGTCTCTTTCGAGACATGATCACCCAAGCATGTTTCACGTATGGCACTTAACTGACTGACTGAATATAATAGTTAGAAACATGATTAAAACTTCTACTGGGCATAAAGTGGGGGATTGGTTTTCTGTTGTTATGAAGTAATAAACTGATCCCCCCACTAATTATACTTAATATAATAATGTAATATAATCTATCTCTTCTCCCTCCAGCTATATGTTAAATGGCAGGAGAGATTGGGTTCTATAGCCTTGGTCGGCAACCAGTCTACCGCAGAAAGCAATGGCAACCTACTGCGGGATAATCTTCTTTCGAGACATAATCGCCCAAGCGTATTTCACGTATGGCACTTAATTGACTGAATTGACAAAAAGGAAGAAGACCAGATATCACTAGAGTAAATGCTGTTAAAGAAATCCCCCCCACCCCCCCTACAAACACACAGGACAAATTTGGTGACTTTTCAATCAGTTCTTGGATATGCAAATTATAATGGTCATGTGTCTCAATATTTACAAATTATGAGCACCTCTGAATACCGTACTTAAGAAGGGTTGGGAAATGGAATTGGCCAGCAGAATGTCTAAAAGCTTTTGAAGGAATTAAAACACTAACTTCAGAGTTATCGCTGACAGATTACGAGCTGGGGTGACAGATAATAATAAGTGTCAGACGCGAGCAAATACAGCATAGGTGTGGTAGGAGAGTACAGTAAAAAAGGTTGCCCACACTTCAAAAAAGTTTGACAAATACAGAAAAATGTTATAATCAAATTGAAAAGGAAACACTTGCGATAGTTTTTACTGCAAAAAATAGTTTATGAAGAAAATTCATACTGCAAACTGATCATAATCCATTATTAAGCATAAGTGTACCCCTGCTGTCAAAAATGATGGCAAAATATTTGAGAGGATTATGATATTTATAATATATGTGTGTTGTGGACCCAGAATAGGACCAGAAGAAAACGGACTCAGGAATTAGTGAAACATATATATTAAACAGAAAACAAATACAAGAGTGTTACATGTCAGTCTGACAAGTATTAGACCGACCTGACACAACCCAACTCCACTCTGAGAGGTATATTCTCCCAGTATTCATATTAATAATAAGAGTTCATTATAGTCCAAAAAGGGTAGGTCCCATAACAATATATAGGTGTGTGAAAGAGAGAGAGAAAATGGCAGACCCATAAAGACAGAGAGGATAATCCCAAAAATTTTATCCAATTAATATAAATTATCAATTAGATAAAAATAAAGAGCTTGATGGATATTATACAGAGCATTATAAAAAATTCAACATGTAATTAAATGGTCATAAATCTTGATTTATAATCATTTAATTATGTGTTGATTTTTCCTTTCATTACTTCAGATATATATATATATATGTGCATGTGTGTGTGTGCACAAATACACAACAGTCTATATTATAATAGAGTGTGTATGTGTGTGTATATATATATATATATATTCTTCACTATTCAACAGCATAATTATTGCAGAAAAATAAAATAAGGCACTGTCATTTGTTTGCCACTACTGTCACCAGATATTGAACTCACAACTCTTTAGATTAAATAACTGGATCCAACCAACACTTTTATGCAGTGGGCAATGTGAGTTCAGTATCTGGTGACAGTGGTGGCAAGCAAAAACTTAGTTGAATTAAATGAAAATGACTAAGACATCCAGAAGTAACATGACTAATGGAACGATAATATACCCCAGTGATCATAATAAAGAGTTTGATTCAAAATTCCAGTCACCTGAAGAAGGTTGAGCATACAATGGCTGAAACATTGTGAATATGACAATAAAAAGAAGGTCAAAGCTCCAGACAATTCAAATAAAGTTAAAGTTGTATTAACAATTCAAAATCTGAAAGAGGCCCAGAACAGAAAATTTGTGAAGGTTAAGATGAATAACATTGAAGTAAAATTTCAATTAGATACAGACAACTTGAAAAAATATTGGTGAACATACATTAACAAAAAAAAAGTTTGAAAGTTGCATATGGTGTCAAAAAAATAAATAAATAAATAAATAAATAAAAAAATAAATAAATAAATAAATAAATAAAAAAAATAAAAAAATAAAAAACAAAAAAAATAAAAATAAAATAAAAAAATAAAAAAACAAAAAAAACAAAAAAAAATAAAAACAAAAAAAAATAAAAACAAAAAAAAATAAAAAAACAAAAAAAAATAAAAATAGAATAAAAAAATTGTCTGTGAAGTCTCAGGAAAAAATGTTATGAGGTGAAATTGCATGTAAGACTTTGAAAACTAAGATGTTTGCATTAAAAAAAAATATGTTGAATTTATTAATGACATAGAAGATGAAAGTCCAAATGAAACACTGTCTTTACTTTAAAAAGCAAAAAATCTTAGATCTGCTTCAAAATGGAAACCAAACAAAAATTAAAATTCTGTCTGATTCTCACCTGCCTAGAAGTACACCCTTGTGGAAATTAGTTGAAACAGAATGAATGTCTTCCGAGGATCTTTCACACTTTCCCTGAAGACATATATGTCATCTGTGTTTTTCTCTTCCAACTACATTTTCCTTTATGTTTTGAACTGATAGATGCAGTTTGTTTCTTTCCCTTGATGACATGACTGACCAAGGCTGATACCAACAATATCTGTGATCTCTCTGTAAAGCTTGCCAGTGTATTTGTTCTGTGTTACAATTTTCATATACTTCCTTGGAGTAATGTCCATCACAGACAATGGTCGTAGGACAACTAATCGACAGTCAAGACAATAGTGTCTGAGTGTGATAAAGATTTGATACAATCACAGATGATGCAATATTTTTCAAAAGGTCAAACAAAGTTCATCATACACCCCAAAAATAGATTCACCATTGCAAATAACCTAACCTGAAGTAAAAATAGAAATTGATTACACCCTGTCACTCCAATGGGTCTAAAACTGACAGTATGATGAAAAAAAGAAAACTGAAGCAGTTGTTTCAATTAATTTGCAGTATAGGGTATATATATTTGTGTATTTAGGCAGCAAATTTTCTTTTAAACATGTCAGATTAAATAAATTGCAAACATTACATTTGCTTATTCTTAATAAAATCCGTTCATGCTCACGGATAATCTTCCTCTATTACAATCAAAAGATGTCAGAAAAAGCTGTAACATTGACGGATGTTATTTTCATTCATTTCTCAAGGTACCTTTCAACCTCTTTCTGAGATCATCTTCATGGGTATGAGTTATGGTAACAAATGTAACCGAAAAACTGTGTTGCTAAAAATTATTATACATTTTTTTCTGTTTCAAATATAACAGTTGACTAATTGCTAGCATCCATTAGAACATGAAAATTATCCAAAATGGAATTTTTTAATATATCTTGTAATGTCATGGTTTTTTCATTCTTTAAAACATGCATGACCATGACATTGTTTAAAGGATTAATATATATATATATATATATATATATATATATATATATATATTTTTCCCCCCCTCCAAATAAAAATCCAAAAATTATATATGTTGGATGGCCATTTCAGCAAGGAAATTCATTTATAATGCAAATCCAGTGCAAAATTCATCACTGGAAGTATACTCCAAAAAATTCATACCTAAAGTTTACATGCAAGAAGAAAAAGCAAGATAATATCAGAAAGAATAATAGGAAAGGTATTAAGAGAAAGAATAAATTTTGTTAGAAGGCTGTCATCTAGCCGTAGCTACAGAGGGTAAGGAAGAAAAGAAAAATAAAGAAGGATGGCAAAAAGGATTCAAGACACGATCTTTGAAAATGACTTTTAGATTACATCTATGTTAATAAAGTTAAAAATTAAGCATGTTACAGGAAAGTAAGTGGAGGGAAGGGGAAACAAAAAGAAGAGAAAAAAGAAAACAATGGGGTAGACTGGGAAAAAGTTATAGGAGAGGTGGGGGTGGGGGTGGAATCATGCCAGACAGCTGTCAAAAGAAACCCCACTAAATGAGAGTAGGAAGAAAGAGATAGATACATAAAATAGAAAAAGAAAAAGAGAAAGAAGAAAGGGAAAAGAAAAATAGAGAAAAAGTTAACATGATGTAATATTCGGCTCTGAAAGAAGTTTTTTCATATGTGTGTATGTGTGTGTGCACATCTGATTGAGCACTCGGGAAGAATAGTAGACTTTGAAAAAATAGCTACTCAAGCATCTACGCATTATTCATCCAGTAATGAATTTGAACACTCTCAACCACTGGCATATGTTTACATTGTATATAACACGCTAAAAGTCTGCCTTCCTCTACTTAGCGTCTATAGCTCAGAGACAGAATCGCCGACTGATGTCAATTTGGTTTGGGTTTCCTGGCTAGAAGCAATCTAATGTCTAACCGTACTGATGAGCTGTGATACAGCGAAACAGATCTGTCTGTGGATGACTATATATATATATATATATATATATATATATTATAATTTGCACAAGTGGGTATATACTTATATAGTATGCTTGTAATTATCAAACATGAAGTAAAAAATTTCAGGGGCTCCAGTCTATTTTTGTTTTTTTTGAGAAATGTTATATCCTATGAGGGGATAAACAGGAAAAGAATAGTGCAAAAATAATACTTAACACTGAAGATAAAGGAATAGAGATTTATTATACCACAGTACAATAAACCAATAGACAATACAAGGACACCAACGAACATTTAACAGGTACAACAATCAATTAGGCAATGTCTCTGTCTAGGACGTATGCGTCCGTCGAGTGACGTATGGGTCTGTTGAGTGAAGAATGCTTCTGTCTAGTGATGTATACTTCTGTCTAGTGATGTATACTCTCGTCTAGTGACGATGACTCTATAGTTCACTCCAGTCACAGTCTTTTATAGACCGGGCCATACCCATTCCAGAGTAGGACAGGATATTCCTCTACAAGAAGAAGCAACAGATTAATACCTTTTGCAATTTCTTCCTTCAAACACACCGATAATGCAATATAATATTTGCTATTGATGATTCTTCTTTTCTGGAGGTAATCGATGAGCAAAATACTTAGCGCATCCCAAAATACGGAGGCCAAAACCTTGCCTGTTGATGTTTGCATCTTTGGTCACTTTGGACAGCTTTCATCTATTGCTGTCCACTCAGCTGACTGCAGATTTGACTCCAGAGTGAAATGGTGGATCCATGTTTCATCCATTGTTGCATATTTATGCAAAACCTCCTTCTTGTTTTGTAGAAACAGTCGCAAACAATGCTCTGAATTGTATGAATTGTAATGCAGTCAGCTTTTTTATAGAGTTTATGTTCAGTTCTTTCTTCTCACTACCTTCTGTAGGAGGTCCTGTAGTTTCCTTTCCATGTCTGCTATCAGTAGAGTGTCATGTGTGTATCCGTTATATCCCGTGAGGGGATAAACAGGAAAAGAATAGTGCAAGAATAATACTTAAAACTGAAGATAAAGGAATAGAGATTTATTATACCACAGTACAATAAACCAATAGACAATACAAGGACACCAATGAATATTTAACAGGTACAACAATCAATTAGGCAATGTCTCTGTCTAGGACGTATGTATCCGTCTAGTGAAGAATGCTTCCATCTAGTGACATATGCTGCCATCTAATGACGATAACTCTAGTTCACTCCAGTCAGTCTTTTATAGACTGGACCATACCCATTCCGGGGTAGGACAGGATATTGCTCTACAACAAGAAAAAAAATATATTCGATGGCGAGGGTTTTATTCTTCATTACAAAGTAACATCGACCAAGTTCTTCACTGCAAAAGCTTATATTTAATCTTATACTTTAGCTCATGACAAAAGATGAAGGATAGATATAATGAAACTCACTTCTGATATTATTAGATGACATATGGAACATATCTTTGCAAAATCAATCAATTCATTAAAAGTTCTTGCATAGGGAAGTTGATTTGATTAGCAGCATCATCAACCTCTGTGGGTTCTATAATGCTGAAATCTAAATATTTCGAACGCAGTTGTTTGCCTTCAACTAAATGTATTTTGAACGCAGTTGTTTGCCTTCAACTAAATATCTTTCGAGCGCAGTTGTTTGCCTTCAACTAAATATCTTTCGAGCGCAATTGTTTGCCTTCAACTAAATATCCTTTCCGCAATTGTTTCCTTCAACTAAATATCTTTCGAGCGCAATTGTTTGCCTTCAACTAAATATCTTTCGAGCGCAATTGTTTGCCTTCAACTAAATATCTTTCGAGCGCAATTGTTTGCCTTCAACTAAATATCTTTCGAGCGCTTGTTTGCCTTCAACTAAATATCTTTCAGCAATTGTTTGCCTTTAAATATCCTTTCAAGTTTTTCCTTCAACTAAATATCTTTCGAGCGCAGTTGTTTGCCTTCAACTAAATATCTTTCGAGCGCAGTTGTTTGCCTTCAACTAAATATCTTTCGAGCGCAGTTGTTTGCCTTCAACTAAATATCTTTCGAGCGCAGTTGTTTGCCTTCAACTAAATATCTTTCGAGCGCAGTTGTTTGCCTTCTTGTTTGCCTTCAACTAAATATATTTTGAACACAATTGTTGCCTTCAACTAAATATTAAATGTATTGTTGTTAATTTTACTATAAAATGTATTGTTGTTAATTTTACTATAAAATGTATTGTTGTTAATTTTACTATAAAATGTATTGTTGTTAATTTTACTATAAAATGTATTGTTGTTAATTTTACTATAAAATGTATTGTTGTTAATTTTACTATAAAATGTATTGTTGTTAATTTTACTATAAAATGTATTGTTGTTAATTTTACTATAAAATGTATTGTTGTTAATTTTACTATAAAATGTATTGTTGTTAATTTTACTATAAAATGTATTGTTGTTAATTTTACTATAAAATGTATTGTTGTTAATTTTACTATAAAATGTATTGTTGTTAATTTTACTATAAAATGTATTGTTGTTAATTTTACTATAAAATGTATTGTTGTTAATTTTACTATAAAATGTATTGTTGTTAATTTTACTATAAAATGTATTGTTGTTAATTTTACTATAAAATGTATTGTTGTTAATTTTACTATAAAATGTATTGTTGTTAATTTTACTATAAAATGTATTGTTGTTAATTTTACTATAAAATGTATTGTTGTTAATTTTACTATAAAATGTATTGTTGTTAATTTTACTATAAAATGTATTGTTGTTAATTTTACTATAAAATGTATTGTTGTTAATTTTACTATAAAATGTATTGTTGTTAATTTTACTATAAAATGTATTGTTGTTAATTTTACTATAAAATGTATTGTTGTTAATTTTACTATAAAATGTATTGTTGTTAATTTTACTATAAAATGTATTGTTAATTTTACTATAAAATGTATTGTTGTTAATTTTACTATAAAATGTATTGTTGTTAATTTTACTATAAAATGTATTGTTGTTAATTTTTCTCTAAAATGTATTGTTGTTAATTTTACTATAAAATGTATTGTTGTTAATTTTACTATAAAATGTATTGTTGTTAATTTTACTATAAAATATATTGTTGTTAATGTTTACTATAAAATGTATTGTTGTTAATTTTACTATAAAATGTATTGTTGTTAATTTTACTATAAAATGTATTGTTGTTAATTTTACTATAAAATGTATTGTTGTTAATTTTACTATAAAATGTATTGTTGTTAATTTTACTATAAAATGTATTGTTGTTAATTTTACTATAAAATGTATTGTTGTTAATTTTACTATAAAATGTATTGTTGTTAATTTTACTATAAAATGTATTGTTGTTAATTTTACTATAAAATGTATTGTTGTTAATTTTACTATAAAATGTATTGTTGTTAATTTTACTATAAAATGTATTGTTGTTAATTTTACTATAAAATGTATTGTTGTTAATTTTACTATAAAATGTATTGTTAATTTTACTATAAAATGTATTGTTGTTAATTTTACTATAAAATGTATTTGTTAATTTACTATAAAATGTATTGTTGTTAATTTTACTATAAAATGTATTGTTGTTAATTTTACTATAAAATGTATTGTTGTTAATTTTACTATAAAATGTATTGTTGTTATTTTACTATAAAATGTATTGTTGTTAATTTTACTATAAAATGTATTGTTGTTAATTTTACTATAAAATGTATTGTTGTTAATTTTACTATAAAATGTATTGTTGTTAATTTTACTATAAAATGTATTGTTGTTAATTTTACTATAAAATGTATTGTTGTTAATTTTACTATAAAATGTATTGTTGTTAATTTTACTATAAAATGTATTGTTAATTTTACTATAAAATGTATTGTTGTTAATTTTACTATAAAATGTATTGTTGTTGTTACTTTTACTATAAAATGTATTGTTAATTTTACTATAAAATGTATTGTTGTTAATTTTACTATAAAATGTATTGTTGTTAATTTTACTATAAAATGTATTGTTGTTAATTTTACTATAAAATGTATTGTTAATTTTACTATAAAATGTATTGTTGTTAATTTTACTATAAAATGTATTGTTGTTAATTTTACTATAAAATGTATTGTTGTTAATTTTACTATAAAATGTATTGTTGTTAATTTTACTATAAAATGTATTGTTGTTAATTTTACTATAAAATGTATTGTTGTTAATTTTACTATAAAATGTATTGTTGTTAATTTTACTATAAAATGTATTGTTGTTAATTTTACTATAAAATGTATTGTTGTTAATTTTACTATAAAATGTATTGTTGTTAATTTTACTATAAAATGTATTGTTGTTAATTTTACTATAAAATGTATTGTTGTTAATTTTACTATAAAATGTATTGTTGTTAATTTTACTATAAAATGTATTGTTGTTAATTTTACTATAAAATGTATTGTTGTTAATTTTACTATAAAATGTATTGTTGTTAATTTTACTATAAAATGTATTGTTGTTAATTTTACTATAAAATGTATTGTTGTTAATTTTACTATAAAATGTATTGTTGTTAATTTTACTATAAAATGTATTGTTGTTAATTTTACTATAAAATGTATTGTTGTTAATTTTACTATAAAATGTATTGTTGTTAATTTTACTATAAAATGTATTGTTGTTAATTTTACTATAAAATGTATTGTTGTTAATTTTACTATAAAATGTATTGTTGTTAATTTTACTATAAAATGTATTGTTGTTAATTTTACTATAAAATGTATTATTTGTTAATTTTACTATAAAATGTATTGCTGTTAATTTTACTATAAAATGTATTGCTGTTAATTTTACTATAAAATGTATTGTTGTTAATTTTACTATAAAATGTATTGTTGATAATTTTACTATAAAATGTATTGTTGATAATTTTACTATAAAATGTATTGTTGATAATTTTACTATAAAATGTATTGTTGATAATTTTACTATAAAATGTATTGTTGATAATTTTACTATAAAATGTATTGTTGATAATTTTACTATAAATGTATTGTTGATAATTTTACTATAAACAGGTATTGTCGGTTTGTTCAGCGGAATATCAAACTTTATGGACTATTTAATACTGAAATCTAAATACTTTAGACAATTTCATGGTTTCAACTAGATATATTTTCAGTGAAACTTCAACTACAGATAGAATATATTGTTTGCAGTTTTACTTTAAATAGTAATTCTGTAATCTAAAAAACATTAATTGCTACTAATTCTGATATGAACAGGTATCACTGCTAATTCCACTATAAATAGGTATTATTAAGTTTTTATATAAAAAAATATATAGCTAATATTTTTATACTTTCATAATATATTTTTATTTGGGGGTTCACTAATTGGTTGTTTGGTTGTTTTGTTTTTATGGCATATCAACCTCGGCGGGTCATTTATTGCCAACTAAATTTTATTTATTTATTTATTGCTGGTAATACCTTTTTTCTTTCAACAATTTATTGTTGTTTTTATATAAGTTTTGTGTCTAGTAATACTTTTTTCTTTTCAAGTATCAAGATTCATTGGGATTGTTTTTAAGGGCAGGGTACCCCAAGTCCTACCCTTGTTATTCAACCCATAACTGGAGGAAAGGGACAGATTAATACCTTTCCCAAGGGTACCAGTGCTTAAGTGAATGCAGGGTATTCAACTGGAATTTGAACTCGGCTCACTGATTTCTCTTTCCGAGCCGATATCCACTGCACCACAATGCACATCTGTCATTATACACTTACAGCACCTGGTATTCCCAAGTGGTCACCCATCTAAGTACTGATCAGGCTCAACGTTGCTTAACTTCGGTGATCGAGTGAGAACTGGTGTATTCAACGTGATAGGCCATAAGCCTGGTTCACTATTTGCCCATAGTTAAGATCCACACTTGGTCATGGTGAACCTGGGTACAACTAAAGCACACCACACCTTCTTGACCTCACTTGTCAACTAACCGGAATTAGAATGAATATATCAGATCTTATAGCTGCATCTACTGCTAGGAAGGTTGGGTCTGTGTTGGGCCAGAAAGTTTTTCTCATAAGAATTCATCTTGCACATTTATAAATCTACTATTTGTCTATGCATCAAATATTGTTGCCATATCTGGTTAGATGCTCTTATTATTGCTATTCTTAATTTTGTGGTTATTGACATAACAAAAAAAAAAAATCTGCAATATAATTGGTCCTGACTTGGCATCCCAACTTCACTTTTTCACTGGTATTTTTTTTTAATTTTTACACTCTAAAATTATTTTGACATTAAATAACCTCTAATTGGTCAATCAGCTGTAGAAAACAATCGATCAATCATATGAATTGAAAAATGAAAACTTACTCCCAATCAGCCAGCATTACATTTTAGATATTAATGTCCTAACCCTGCAAAATGATTTTTATGTACAGTAAATGCGGAACATCTAATATTATCATTTGATTCTTGGTGAGAGAACTCAGATTGAGTGATTACATTCGATCTTTCCTATTGGTTTCCAAGGAAAATAATAATTTATGAAATCTCATCCAGATATTCAGAAAATGTGCCAAATGTTGAAAATAAATTTGGCAAAGGTTCTTAATTAAGAAAAAAATAAAAAAATTATATATATGCTTGTATGCACAAATAATCTGTATATAAACAAAATGTGTGTGTGTGTGTGTGTATATATATATATATATATATATAAGAGAGAATTTTGTATATGTGTGTATATATATATATATATATATATATATATCTCGTCATCTACAGACAGTCCTGTTTTGATGTATCACAGTGCATCAGTACGGTTAGACATCCGATTGCTTCTAGCCAGGCTTGAAACCTGACCGAACTGACATCTGTCACTGATTCTACCTGTAAGCTATGGGCGCTTGGTGGAGGGGAGCAGATTTTAGCATGTTGCATACGCAATGTAAATATATGCCAGTAGCTGAGAGTGTTCAAATTCATTACTGAATAAACAATGCATAAATAGCGGTGAGTAGCTACTGTTTTTAAAGTCTACCATTTCTCCAGAGTGCTCAATTGGCAGGCAAGAACATATATATATATATATATATATATAATGAAGACACACATGTTATTCCATGGTCAAGCTGAAGTATAGGGCTATTTCAGGTGAATCATCATCAGCTTCCATCTTTATTGTACAGATTTTACACAAACCTTCTGTATGATAAAGACGGAAGCTGATGATGGTTCACCTGAAATAGGCCTATACCCCCGCTTAACCATGGAATAATGTTACTGTCTTCATTTTTACATATATTTGCTCTATATGTATTTATATACACATGGATTTAGAGCTCTCCTAAAGAGTTATCTTACCACTTTTTGTACAGGATACTCCTTTGGACTATATATATATATATATATATATATATATATATATATATATAATAATAATAATAATAACACTGCTCAGCTAAGTGACAAACTTCTCCATATTATTAACATTATCCTTATCTTCATATCAAGCACTTTGACAAAAAAATCTACTTGCTTAAAATGCCTTTCTTCCAGTAAACTACAGAAAAAAAAAACCCCAAAGTAAAACAGTAATTTTGGCACTGAAAATAATTACATTTTAACACTATACAAGTGTGAGTATATATATATATATATATATATCTCTAAACTTATTTAGAAATGAAACTGTGTGTCTGTGTGTGTATCTCCGTTACCTATAGACTCCGAAATGGCTGAATCAATTTTCTTGAAAATTTACACAGTTGTACTATAAGCATCTGCGAGTGTTCTTAGCTAGGTTTTGTGTCGAGGTACCCCCCCAATAAATATTGAAAATCGATAATCGAAAAAAATAGGGTTATAGAAGGAGTGGTCTGATTTTAATCAAATTTGATACACTCATAGACAGACATAAGAAAGGATATTCAGAAGTTTCAAGGTTACAGTTCTTACAATGCAGAAAATCGATATATATATATATATATAAATAAATAAAAGGCAAGATGTTTGTGTGTGTGTGTGTCTGTTTATCTGTCTGTATGTCCTTTATACAAATCAACAATTTTTATCCGATTATCACCAAACTTCAGACAAATATTCTTTAGGCAGAGTCTGAGCTCCAAGACCATAGATTAGTTTTAAAGCTTTCATTACACCCAAGCAACGCTGGGCTATACTGCTAGTTTATATATAAATAAAGGATCAGTCAAAAATTATCTGCACTTTTGGCATAAAATATATTTAGGCTTGTCACAAAAATGTAGAAATAAGAACAGAGAAGATTTATTTTCAGATTTAATGAGGCTCCTTTGAACAAATTTCGAACAAGTTAGTGTAATTGGTTCCCTTTAGTTACAGTGAGTCTTTTTCAATTCAACGAGGCCTGCTTGAATTCATTATCTTTCAGTACAATGGAATACAATCCAAGAATCAATTATTTTATATATAATATTCGTGATTTAGAATTACTAACTTGACTATTTCAAGTTGACAATTTAAACAATAAAGATAATTCAGTTTATTTTTTTCAGCTGTAGTGATCTAGAATCATAAGATGGTAACAAGGCAGATATTTTACTTCTCCGTCCTTAATTGTTTTTTTTTTTGAGATGCTTTGTTAGTGATTTGAATCTGCAGAAAGCATGCTACCATATCACTGATAACTTGCCCATTCAATATTACCATCTCTTGAGCTTGCTGAATTTTCTTGTCAGTACTTATTCATGCATCACACTTGTCCAGACACTTTTAAAAATTTCGTCCACTCATACACACTTTTATGCAGTAGCACACTGTCACTATTGTGTTAAAAGCCTTTGATAAATATCAGCCCCTGACAAGCCTTTTGACTAAAGAAATCAGACCACTGCTCTTTGTTCCTACTTGGTGCACACTGCTAATGAAGCAACCATGTTTACACTGTAACAGCAGCAATAAAACTGACACAATCAAGCTCAAGCTTCAATCACATAACCACAATACAACTATAAGTACACATTAGCAGAAGGCAGTATACCAAGCCTAAAAGATGTGTTATGGCATAGATCAGATAATTTGTGTATGTTTGTGTAGTAGTAGTAGTAGTAGTAGAATTTGACTTAGTAAGACCATCTCTCAGACTTTTAACAAAACTTTTAATTTAAATAAGCCTTTCAACATTGAATACAGGTAAGTCACCTGACAGGTATCTTATTTGGATGTTTACTTTATGA
The DNA here is from genome assembly GCA_037127315.1 of Ascarosepion bandense. Lineage (NCBI taxonomy): Eukaryota > Metazoa > Mollusca > Cephalopoda > Sepiida > Sepiidae > Ascarosepion > Ascarosepion bandense. Next base: position 5,451,838 of record JBBBDQ010000913.1, read on the forward strand.
TGTCAAGTGAGTCCACTGTCTGATCTACAACCTTTGTTATAAATGGTGTACAAAAAGTTTTGTGAGATGTTTTATATATATATATATATATATATATATATATATATATACTAGCAGTATCGCCCGGCGTTGCTCGGGTGTAATAAAAGCTTTAAAACTAATCCATGGTCCTGGAGCTCAGACTCAGCCTAAAGAATATTTGTGTGAAGTTTGGTGAGAATTGGATAAAAATTGTTGATTTGTATAAAGGACACACAGACAGATAAACAGACACACACACACACACAAATATCTTGCCTTATATATATATATATATAAAAAAAATCAATTTTCTGCGCTATTGTAACTGCAACCTTGAAACTTCTGAATATCGTTTCTTACCTCTTTGTCTATGAGTATATCAAATCTGATTAAAATCGGACCACTCCTTCTATAACCCAATATTTTCAATATTTATCGAGGGTATCTTGACACAAAACCTAGCTAAGAACACTTGGAGATGCTTATAGTATAACTGTGTAAATCTTCAAGAAAATCGGTTCAGCCGTTTCGGAGTCTATAGGTAACGAATACACACACAAAGTTCCATTTATAAATAAGTTTATTATATATATATATATATATATATATATATATATATAGTGTGAGTAGACACTGAGGTCAACATTAAATGGTGACAGTGTTTCATGCTTGAATGTAATCATCAGCAATTGTGTGCTGTGTTTTGGCTCAACTGGTTAATATAGCACTACCTAAGAAGTCAGAAGGCAAAGGAATGTGAACTCCACCAAACAATCATCTTAATAAAAGACACAACAAAATTCATCATCATGATTCTGATGAACAGAGTGTGCAGCAGAATCAGCCCAGAGATAGGGCAAGAACAGTGTGGCCTTGTTAAAGATACTGAAACAAAGAGTGCAATATTCATGCGCAGAATGCTATCTGAAAGAGCAATACAAATGTAGAAAGACTTTATCCGTGATTTATAAACTATGCAAAGGTGTTTGACAAAGTACAACCCAAAGACTTGATATAATCAAGAATCTATATTGGCAGCAAACTGCTTACATAAGGATAGGAAGTGAATTCAGTAGGTACACAAAAACAGAAAGGGGAGTAAGACAAGGATATTCTTTCTCACCAGATCTATTCAACTTATACAGCAAAACAATTCTGAGGGAAATAAAGTCCTTGCCAGAATTGGTCATTGGTGGCCACAATCTGAACGATGTAAGATACACGGATGATATAGTACTGATAGCAGACACAGTAAAAAAAATGGAGGACCCCCTACAGAAAGTAGCCAGAGAAAGCGAGAAGAAAGGACTGAGCATAAACTTAAAAAAAAAAAAAAAAAAAAAGAACGTCTGGTCATCAGCAAAAAGACACTCCCAAAACAACTACAGGTTGGAGAAACTAAAATAAAACAAATAAAATTGTTTAAGTACCGGAAAGTCATCTATCAAAGATGGAAAATGCAACATTGAGATCCAAAGATGCATTGGGATGGCCAAGAATGCATTTCAAAAGCTAACCAAATTACTGAGAGACAGGAAAATCTCATTGGAAACAAAGAAAAGAGTGCTGGATTGCCATCTGATTGCTGGATTGCCTTTGTATGACATGAAAGTTAGACAATCTCCTCAAGAATAAAGGAGAGGTTTGAGGCAGCAGAAATGTGGATTTACAGAAGGATGCTGAGGATACCATGGACTGAGCACATGAGCAATGATGAGGCTTTAAAGAGGATGTAAATGAGAGTTTGAGTTTTGTTTAACAGCATATCAACCTCTGTGGGTTATTTAATGCCAAAATGGTAGGGTTTTAAGATGTTTTTTTAATGTTCAGTTATTGTGAGAAGGTTGATTTTGTCAGATTTTGAACATTTTTATTTTTTTTGTCTTCAAAAATGTTTTATGGTAACAGTCTTTTTCCTTCAAAAATATATTGTTGGTAATATTTTTAATTCAAAAACATTTTCCTATAAAAGTTTATTTTTGTACTTTCATAGAGTTTTGACATCAGTTTGAAGGTCAAACTATTTGCCCACATCTGGGACCCTAATAGGTGCTACCACTCTGGGTCAGAGTGGACCTGGGAACAACAGCAATTAAAAGGTGGTTCCATGCTCCTCACAACCTCCCTCTCAGAGGCCTTGCTGCTGGATGCAGTTTATTGTCATACCCAGGACTCTGATGCAAATGAGAAGAAAACTCATACTTAACATCAGAAAGAGACAGCTGGGGATTCCTATCACATGTAGAGAATTTAATTCTTACAGGACAGATAGAAGGAAAATGAGACAGAGGAAAGCAGTGCAAGACTGGATGGCTGAGCAGGATTTAGGAGAGATATCAAGAAGAAAAACATTGAGTGCGACAAGAAATAGCGCCAAGTGAAAGTCCATGATTGCCTACGTCCTGAACAGACACAGCCCATGAAGATGATCAATATTGTATTATGAGCAGCAAGGTCTATTGCATTATCCAAACAGTTATTGAGAGAGTAGTAACAATCTTATTTCAAATTATTGTAGGGGCTACAGAATAGAAATAATTTGGATGTGAATGTTATTTGTAGCTATTTTATGGTGTTTAACATTTTACTCATTATGGGTAGCAAGGTCTATTGTATAATCTTTACCATTATTTGGGTGATAACAGTTAAGTATCAGATTATTCTAGAGGCAAGGAATATTTGTCAGGCTGAATGTGGTTATTTGTAGCAATTTTATGCCATTTAACTTTTTACTTATTTATTTATTATTTGTTTATTAATGTTATTATTATTACTATATCATTTTCATCATAATTCGATTTCTCCTATGGTCACACTACCCGCCAAGTCTGCGGGAAGTCCAAAGGCAGGTTATGGCATGTTATGACTACATTTCATTTTTTTTCTATCTCCCCTAACATCCTTAGCATTACATAGACAAAGTTCTCCTTAGTGTGTTGCCTGTACTTAACAAGAGAATTTTTTGTATATCTCTTAAGCTGGAATTTCCAGAAATTCTTTTAATGTGTTGTTTTCTATTTTTTTATCATTCCAAATGCACCTACTATCACTGGTACTATTCTTGTTTTCAATTTCCACATTTTTTTCTATTTTAATTTCCAGGTCTTTCAAATTTATTATTTTTCCATTTACTTGTGTTAATATGCACATTTAAATATAAAAATAAATATTTATAGTGTATGACTGTATTTCATATGTAAAAATAAATATTTATAGTGTATGACTGTATTTCATATGTAAAAATAAATATTTATAGTGTATGACTGTATTTCATATGTAAAAATAAATATTTATAGTGTATGACTGTATTTCATATGTAAAAATAAATATTTATAGTGTATGACTGTATTTCATATGTAAAAATAAATATTTATAGTGTATGACTGTATTTCATATGTAAAAATAAATATTTATAGTGTATGACTGTATTTCATATGTAAAAATAAATATTTATAGTGTATGACTGTATTTCATATGTAAAAATAAATATTTATAGTGTATGACTGTATTTCATATGTAAAAATAAATATTTATAGTGTATGACTGTATTTTATATGTAAAAATAAATATTTATAGTGTATGACTGTATTTCATATGTAAAAATAAATATTTATAGTGTATGACTGTATTTCATATGTAAAAATAAATATTTATAGTGTATGACTGTATTTCATATGTGTAAAAATAAATATTTATAGTGTATGACTGTATTTCATATGTAAAAATAAATATTTATAGTGTATGACTGTATTTCATATGTAAAAATAAATATTTATAGTGTATGACTGTATTTCATATGTAAAAATAAATATTTATAGTGTATGACTGTATTTCATATGTAAAAATAAATATTTATAGTGTATGACTGTATTTCATATGTAAAAATAAATATTTATAGTGTATGACTGTATTTCATATGTAAAAATAAATATTTATAGTGTATGACTGTATTTCATATGTAAAAATAAATATTTATAGTGTATGACTATTTCATATGTAAAAATAAATATTTATAGTGTATGACTGTATTTCATATGTAAAAATAAATATTTATAGTGTATGACTATTTCATATGTAAAAATAAATATTTATAGTGTATGACTGTATTTCATATGTAAATAAATATTTATAGTGTATGACTCTGTATTTCATATGTAAAAACAAATATTTATAGTATATGACTGTATTTCATATGTAAAAATAAATATTTATAGTGTATGACTGTATTTCATATGTAAAAATAAATATTTATAGTGTATGACTGTATTTCATATGTAAAATAAATATTTATAGTGTATGACTGTATTTACATGTAAAAATAAATATTTATAGTGTATGACTATTTGTTATGTAAAAATAAACATAGCATATTACTGTATTTTATATGTAAAAATAAATATTTATAGCATATTACTTTATTTTATAGGTAAATATAAATATTTACATATTTATAGCATATTACTATGTTTTCTGGCTTGGAATATTAAATCATCTAATATTAAAAAAACAAAAAAACAATGTCTTTTCATATAACAGGATGTTCACCATGCTCCCTAACATAGATAGTTTTCATTAATCACTCGTCTGATTTTGTTTGTATAGCAATGGCATACTAGTTGGTGGTTAGTAAATATGCTATACACCTGTCATTGTCCAAAGATGGTTTTATTATCATAAAAATGTATTAAGAATTTGAAAAATTTGCATGTAAAAATATAAAACAAAGAAATTTTATTCATCCTCAAATCCCAAAATCTCATCACTGCTGGATTCATGTAAAAGCTCTAAATGATCATCTGCAGCGTCATTACTGCTGTTAGTCATGTACAATAAATGATCCTCACTACCATCCATGTCATGGTTTTAACTGATACATTTGTCTTGGAAGACGCACACATATTTCTGGGTATTTTTAGGAAAAAAAAAATGCATGTTGTAAGCCAGAAAATATGGTAATTTGTTTTTCCTATGATGTAGTTGTCAGCTCAATGTACAACTGAATCTGATTTCAGAACCTGTCCTTTTCTTAGACTGGCTGCCACTCAGTTTTACAAAGTTGACAATTTCATAGTGAGATTTTTCAAACTTGTACTTTAAGTTGTATTTCCCAACACAAACAAAATTGTCTTTGAATGAAAAAAAAAAAAATGCTTTTTAATTTGGTTTGTTAGGTTCGTTTTGTTTTAAGGCATATCAAACTCAATGAGTCATGTAATGCCAACAAGATTTTTACAGTAGATTCATATGAATATGTATTCTTTGTAAGAAATCAGATTGTAGATCAGGTTTCATTGACATATTTTTGTAAAGAAGTTTTTGTTGAGAGTTAAAAGTATTACTTGTATATACATTTTTTCTTCAAAAACATATTGCTGTTAAAATTTTTCCTTTTTTTTCCCCTCTGAAAAAGGTCTTGTTGGCAATATTTTTCTTCATAAATATATTGCTGGTTAATATTTTCTTCAAAAACTGCTGAAATTTTCATTATAAAAATCTATTTTTATACATTCATAGTGTTTTAACCCCAGTTTTTCCCCATAGCAGGTTCTACCACCCCAGGTTAGGGTGCCCCTGGGAACAACAACAATTAAGAGGTGGTTTCATGCTCCTCAAAATTTCCCAATTAGAGGCCTTGCTGCCAAATGCAGTTTATCATCAAACCAGATGTAGTTTATTGCCATACCCAGGATGCTTGTTAATTTAGTGGGCTTGAGGTCTGATGATAACGTAAAATTTGAAGTTTCACAAAAAAAAAAAAAAATTTCAGTTAAGAACTTTAGTGAATTATATAACTGCAAATTTAAAAATTGAACAAAATTAGAATTCCACCTTGTAGAGCAAGGTCTCATATTTAATAATCAGTAAGTTTCATATTTCTACCCCCTCCCCCCCCCCATACAACTTCAAACACATGTTTTTTTTTAGTTCTTTTTTTCAATCATTTCGCCCCAAGCAAGGTATAAACGCTACTGATGTGCAGGGGGTTACATAAAAAAGTTGAAGTATTAGGCAGGAGAAGAGTGAAGATCAAGATGAACCAGCTACAGGGGGTGAAAGAGAAAGGGCAAGAGAAGGATGTGAACACAGGAGTGAAGACAGTTGCAAAGGTAGAGAGAAAGAAAAAGACCGAGATATACGGGGTGATGTAGAAAGGGTTGGAGTTAAGTGGATAAGAGATGGGAATTGACTTTGCATTTAAATTCCTGGAGATTATAGCCGTCAGGAAAGCAAGTATATGGAATGGAGTTCCACAGGCAGGAAATCAAAAATCAAAAAAAGGATAAATTGCATTCATTTTATGCAAAACCACTGGGTCCGGCACATCCAAAATTGTATTGCTATCTGAGTAAAAGTAACATCGCCAGCCGAATCTAACTTTAAATCAGACTGGTTTTATTGATGGATATTAAACAGATCTTTTTTTTTCTTTAATCTATTCTTTAATGATACATTTTGAAACTTGCCCAGTTCACACTCCACCCATGTCTATTGAATAGATGAAAAGGTTCATCCCTTGTTCCCTGCTTAGGATGTGGTTTCCAGTTTTTTCTTCTCCAATCTTGTCACTCTTACGTAGCCCCCTGCACATCAGTGGCATTACCGCCTTGCTTGAGATGATATGATTAAAAAAAAAAAACTTGGATATTGTCCAAAATGCCAGGCTGAAATGAGTTTTGCATTAGTTGCTTTTAATTTTTTTATAATCATTTTACCCCAAGCCACTGATGTGCAGGGGGTAACAGCAAAAGAAAAAAAAACACAAGGTACAGGAGATGTTGAAGAAAAGAGAAGAGATGGATGGAATCAAAGAGATAAAAGATAGCAATTGATGTTGCATTTAAACTTTTGGAGATTGTAGTTATCAAAGAAGCAAGTAAACTAAAGGAAATCCCATAAACGAAAAATGCGAGAAAAGTAACTGTTAGAAAAATAAGAAGTGGTTATGTTTAACTATTTCAACAGTAAAAGGGGGAGACCTTGATGCCAATCTTGTAGCACAATTAAATACATGGGGTTAGGGAACCATGGAAAAAAGCTCGTCAGTACACTTGCCATTAAATTACTTGTAGAAAAGACAGAGGGAAACAACAACACACTAAATAGAATTCATATTATGAAATAATAGAATATATAAATTGAATATATTTTTACTTCTTTAAATTTCGCACTCATGTTTATTCATAAAAAGTTAAAATAAAATATTCTCTTGAATATTTCAATTTAGCTACTAATTTATAACCATACCAGTCAGTTAAGTGCCATATATGTGATACACTCTTGGGCAATCATGTCTCGAAAGAAACATGACTGACTGGGCAGAAGATTATCCCGCAATAGGTTGCCATTGCTTTCTGCGGTAGACTGGTTGCCGACCAAGGCTATAGAACCCAATCTGTCCTGTTATTTAACCCATAACTGAAGGAATGGGTGGATTAATATCTTTCCCAAGGGTATTTGTGCATAAGTGAATGCAATGACTTCAGCTGGAATTCGAACTCGGCTCCTTGATTTCTCGTTTCAAGCCGATATCCAATGCACCACAACATACATCCATAACCGTACCAAATAACTAAAAAATGGAGAATTGATTAATTTATTTTTTTTATGGCTTCTTGAAACTATGCAATTTATTTAATTATTTTTAAATAAGAATTTTTTTGTAATAATAATTATTTACTAACACATCCTACTACTTAATCCATAGCTGAGGAGAGAAGCAGTGGATTCAGACATTTTCTAAACGCATTTGAGCATAATTGAATATAACAAACCCAACTGGAACTTGAACTGAAATACAGCTCACCAACTTCCTATTTCGAACCATTATCTACTATACTACCTACAGATCCAAACTTACAGTACAATATGGAGGACAATTGTAACTATACATTTATCCACTTCAGATATGCAGGTAAGATTTTGTACTATTTTTACTATAAGCACAAATCAGGCAAAAAGTAGATGGCAACAAGAAAATTTGAATTTCAACATTTGTCTTTTCTGACTAATAATGGAGTAGAATGTAATTAGCCAATCAAAGAACAGGTTTTTTGATCCAATCAACTAACTAGCTTTTGCATCAAAAACTTTAGTATTTGAATGTCTCTTGGAACTAGAAATGGAACTAGCTACAAATTCAATTACTCATCAACATCTCAACTTGTACTTCTTTTTTATTTTCCGCACCACTAAGGAAATATTCTGAACACATTTAGTACAAGAACATTTTAGTTCAATGTAAAACTCCTTCCTCATCACAAAATGTATTCTCAATTCAATTTGCCATTACGAATCTGAGTATATGTGCTGAATTTCAACCAACTGTAAATTCAATCAAGGATTTTTTTTTCACTCATATGAACATATACATAGTAACTTCTCACAGATTCAAAGCAAATGAACTCACTTCTATAACCATAAAACTTTAAGATGTTCTTTTCCTGACATACATACAAGTATTGCCAGACAAAGAATAAATACATATAAAAATAAATATTGGATATATGTGGAGAGTAATTTTTAATTTATACAGGTTTGGTTGAAAACTGAAGTTGTTTGCTCAAAATATTCTATGGTTTAAACTAACACACACAAAAAAAAAGACTAACTTCCCAAAGTGAACAATATCACAAAGAAATGAAGAAAAAATTATTAAACTATTGTACAATATCAATAGCTTCCTAGCAATGAATGCTGTACATTCCTTGCATAAAGAGATATAATAAAGCAACAAAAGCATCGTTCTACAAAAGTACGCTAAGAATATCATGGGTTGAACATGTGAATAACGAGGAAGTTTTATGAAAATTGGACACAAAAAGACACTTATACTTAGAAAAAGAAAGAGATAATTGAAATTTCTAAAGCACATAATGAGGAAAGAAAGCAAGAAAAGAGAGAGGAAATCAGCCAAAAACATAACTTTTACCCCAAGCAAGGCAATAAAGCCACTAAAATGCAAAATGTTACAGAGTATGAAAAAAAAAAAAAAATAGGGTTTCTATTTTCCCTTAAGTTTTCTGCATCACTCACATACTATGCATAGTATTCTTGGTATTTATCGGTAAAGCAACAATATCTCTTGCTTTAAATATCTTCAACATCTGTGAAGAAATTGTCCAGCATTGCTTGTGATGTAGGATCAATCCCCTTCTATAGCAATGAATACTGGACATACCTTGCACAAGCAAAAAAAACACATAAGGCAACAGAAACACAGATCTACAGAATGATGCTAAGGAAAACCATGGATTGAACATATGAATAATGAGGGAGTTTTATGGAAATTGGACATAAAAATGAAACATTTAGAATGAGAGAAAGACAATTGAAATTTCTAGAGTACATAATGAAGAAAGAAAGCAAGACACAGGAAAGCAGAGAGTCACATAGCTTTTTTTTATTATTATTATTTTTTTTTATTTCCAAGAACCAATAACATGCAGGGAGTTACTGAGTGTGATGCATTTAAAATTTTAGAGATTGTAGCTATCAGGGAAGTAAGTAAACAGAAGGGAGTTCCACAGGTGGGAAATGTGATAAAAGAAACTGTTCAAGTAGAGGTGGCGTTTGCATTTAAGTATTTCAACTGTAAAAGGATGTCAATCTGGTAGCACACTTTAATTCACGTGAACAGGGCACCAGATAAAAAAAGCTTATCAGAGCAATTGCCATGAAAATACTTATAAAACAGACGGCAGGAAGCTACGTCACGTCAGTGTGAAAGTGATTAAAGTCGAAGATGTCAAGTCAGGATTGATTACATTGTTTATGTTAGTCATCTTTATGTGTGGCTTCCATATAAGATATGCAGAAGATCTACTGAATCTTACTTAAATTTTGTTTTTACAACATATTGATGAAGGCTTTACACTAAGACAAACAAAAATAACTACTCTTAATGATACCAAAGTCAATTTTATTGTTTATATATGACTCTTCTATTATGACTGCCTTTCACAGAACTAAACAACTGAATAGAACAAGTACTGTTCCCAATTAGACCAAAGAAAAGGAGGTATCAACCAAAAGTATCCAAATTTAGCCAAAGAAAAGAGTGCAATATACCATGATGATAATGCTAGATGCCATGTTTTTTGATGACCAAGCAAATATTAATGCAACTGGAAATAGAAAAATTTTCTGTTATATTCTTAAAATACTGTACATAAAAGTTAACATTTTTTCAAGCCTTTATAGAATTCTATTAATGAACAAAAATTTCAACTCAATGAAACATTGTAAACAAAAAAAAAAGATTAAAAAAATAATTACAAAAATACTTCAGAGATCACAAAAGGGAGAAAAAAAATGAAATAAATAAAACAAAATAATAAAAAAAAAATATATATATATATATATATACACAAAATGAAGTAAAATAAAATACAAAAAGTATATGAACATAAACATGCACACATACAATAGTCATGTGCCACAAACGGAGAATTCCAGAAAACCCAGCTACATTCTTCTTCTATGTGCCCTGTCCCTTCAGGACGTAGGCGATCATGGATCTCCACGTCTCCCTATCTCTTGTGGCTCTTAGTATGTTTGCTCCTGTTGCTCCTGGCAACCCCCGTTCCGTCATCCACCTGATCAGGCCCTGCAGATATGTTATCCGCTGCCTTCCTCTGTCTCTCTTTCCTTCTATCTGTCCAGTCAGTATCAGGTTCTCCAGGCTCTCCTTCCTCATTGCATGTCCCAGGAACTTTAGTTGTCTCTTCCTGATGCTCAGCATCAATTTCCTTTTGTTGCCATTCTTTCTAACACTTCGTCGTTGCTTGTATGCTCAGTCCACGATATCCGTAGCATCCTTCTGTAGAACCACATTTCGGCCGCTTCCAGTTTTTTCCTCATTTTCGATGATATTGTCCAGCATTCACAGCCGTACTGAAGAACTGACATCACGTAGCAGTCTAGCACTCTTTTCTTCGTTTCTATTGAGATCTTCCTGTGTGTTAGTATTTTGCTCATCTTCTGGAACGCGTCCTTTGCCATGCCAATTCGCCTTCGGATCTCCGTGTCGCACTTTCCATCTCCTGTTAGAACACTTCCTAGGTACTTAATGCCAGCTACATAGCTAACAAAAAAACTTGTGCCAACATAGTGTATCATCTTAGTAACACCTTCATTCATGGATTACTTAAAATGTGTTTCATAATTCAGTAAAGAGATCATTCAAAATGTCAAAAAGTCCAGCATTTATATATATTTTATAAGCAGGGATCATGTTTTTTGCACATATTGAAGAAAGTACAAAACATTATTTATACATGTAATCTTAATTTTACAACTTAAAAATGTGAACATTACATGTCTAGCATTATTACAAGTATTATTTATTAAATTTTATATCAAACTACTTTCAGGATATATGTTATTTACATAAAACTACCTTCAGGGTATATGTATAATCTCTTATGAAAAGTAAAAGGAGATTGTGTTTATGCCTGGGTTCCATTTCCAAGCTGCCCTATTTTATAGATGATATATACAAATTAAATAGCCTGTATTCTGAAATCCGAAAATATCAGAAAACCAAAGCATTTCTTGTCCCAAGAATTTTGGATAAAGGATTCTACCTGTGTGTGTGTATTGTAAAGATATCCATCAAATGGTAGTTAATATATAAATAGGCTTGTACCTATGTATGGTATGTGTGACACTTATTATTACAAATACTGAGAGTGTGATATAAAAGTAACAGAAAAAGAAAGAGTGATGTATAGAGACAAAAAAGGAGTGTGATACTGAGAGGGATTAAAAATCAGTCATCTTAAATAAAACCAGTAGTTTGTGGTGAAAGGTTGAATCATATTACCTAGCTTTTAAGAAAAAAACAATTCACTCCCCAAACTACAAGTGACCTTTTGAAATAATCTTTCTTCAATTATTATAGTAATTTTGTAATATAATAAAAATAGAGGACGTCCTAATTACAAATCTTTTTAAAGCCAGACTGTGTTGGGCATCCGAGAGGGAAGCAGAAAACAGGAGTGACATAGAAAGTAAAATAGAAAGAAAGAGAAGGACATTTTCTTCTTCATGTGCCATGTCCCTTCAGGACATAGGCAACCATGGTCCTGACCCTATCCTTTATTTCTCTCAATATTTTTCCTCTTGGTATCTTTCCCAAACCTCACTGCACCATTCATTTTCCTCAAGTCCATCAAATATATCTCATGCTGCTTTTCTCAGTCTCTTTCCCTCCATCTGTCCTGTAATTATCAGATTCTCCAAACCCTCCTTCCTCATTACATGTCCCAGGAACCTCAGCTGTCTCTTCCTTGTGTTAAGTGTAAGTTTTCTTCACGTTTGCATCCACTCTAACATTTCACCATTGCTCATGTGCTTGATCCACGGTACCCTCAGCATCCTTCTGTAGAACCACATTTCTGCTGTTTCAAGCCTATCTTTCATCCTTGAAGAGATGTCTAACATTTGTTGACATACAGAAGAACAGATATCAAGTAACAGTCCAGCACTCTTTTCTTTGTTTCCAAGGAAATTTTCCTGTCTCTCAGTACACTGGTTCAGTGGTTAGCTTTTGAATTGTGTCCTTGGCTGTAGAGATAAAAAGACAATGAAACAAAGAAGGGTTAGAGGGCATCAGGTTAAAAGGCCACTGACCTTTTGAACTCAAAAGGTTTAATAATTGTCATTTTTCTAGTATAATAAAAATAAACTTTCTTCTGGTCAAAAATCCTCAATCAAAGCAAACCTGACTTGAAAACCAAAGCAAAAACTCTAATCTAATGGCTTTAAAATTTTAATGCTTCAAAAATGAAACCACTCCCCTTTAAACCCCCATACATAAACTTTCCTTTCCACCCTCAGCATCACTGATGCGAGTCACCTGTTTTCTTGGCCTCACTTTTTTCAATCAACCTGAAGTGAAATGACTACATTGAATCAATCGAAGCATCTGCTACTAGGTAATTTAGGTTACAGTGTTGACCAAAAAGCTTTTCTCATCAGAATCCATCTTGCACATAAATCTACCATTCATCCAAGTATTGAATATTGTTGCCATATCTGGTAGGGTGCTTCTGCTATTCATCTTGAGGTTGTTGAAAAAATCCAAAAAAGGATCTGCAATATAATCAATCCTGACTTGGCATCTTGACTTTAATCACTTTCTCACCCATGTGATGTGGCATCTCTCTGTCTTTTCTATAAGTATTTTCATGGCAACTGTTCTGATGAGATTTTTTTTTCTCCTGATGCCCAGGCTACATGAATTTAAGCATGCTACTAGACTGGCATCTAGGTCCCACCATTTTACCTTTGAAATAGTTAAATGCAAATGCCATTTCTACTTGAACAGTTTCTTTTCTCTCAATTCCTGCCTGTAGAACTCCCTTGTTTACTTACTTCCCTGATAGATACAATCCTCAAAAATTTAAATACGTTAATTGCCATCTTTTATCTTCTTGAATCCCATTCATCTTTTATCCTTTCTTCAAAACGCCCTGTGCCCAGTCATTTCTCTCACAGTAACTACTTGCATACTAGTGGTGGCCCTACTTTGCTTAGAGTGAAATGATTAGAAGAAAAAAAAAAACAAAAAAAAAACAGATTCAAGTGTCTCAAAAGGAAACCAAAAGAAAAAAGGCCATAGTAAAACAGAAAGTGAGAGAGAGGAACATACAGAGACAAAAAGAGAGTGCAACAGAATCAGTGATTGAAAGGAGGTAACCTCAGATGAAAGCAGTTGTTTCTAGTGTGAGGTTAAATTGTTGTATGTCCTAACGGTCTGTTGAAGATAAATTTGCCTATCAACTGCAAACTAGCCTTTAGAACTTTTTTTTCTATTAATCTTAGTTTCAGTTGGGAACATTTCAGTATTTTTAAAAGTGAGTGCATTCATTTTTCTTATAACTATCTGTACTTTTCAACCCATGACCTTGAGCAGAGTGTAGCATTAAAAATTTATTAATAAGACTGTTTAATCTAAATTGGTTCTGTTAATAGGTTATTATTCTGAAACAATATTTTTTTTTCTTTATTAATATGTATGCAGTTAAAAAAAACCCCCCCCCCCCCCCCAAAAAAAACAAAAAAAAAACAGGCTTTTGTTTATATCACTATTGAAGCCTTGTAATCACATTTTTAATTAGAAGTGATCAACCTGTCCATTGATATTAGTCTATACTTCCGAGATAAGGTAGTATTTACATTGTCTGAACTGTTGTTCTCATCTTTATTGCCATGCTAACAACATTTCGGCCATTGTATGCTCCGGCCTTCTTCAGATGCTAGGAATTTTGGACCAAACATTTTATTTTGATCACTGGGGTATATCATTCTCATTCCATGTATGATGCCACTTTTGCATGTCATGTAGTTATCTCCCTTTAACTCAACTCTCTAAGTTATCTGTATCTAGGTAATATTCCTAGTACTTGAAGAAGACCGGAGCGTGCAATGGCCGAAACGGTCATAAAAATGGCAACAAAGATGAGGACAGCAGCCTGAATAATGTAAATACTACCTCATCTCAGAAGTATTATAGACAAAATGTACAATGGCCGAAACATTGTGAATATGGCAATAAAGATGAGGACAACAGTCCAAACAATGTAAATAATGTAAATACTACTTTATCTCAGAAGTATAGTCAAATATTTTTATATTATCTTTCTTTTATTATGTATACAAATTAAAAAAAAAAGCTTTATTTGTCATCATTGAGGCCCTCCAATCACATTTTCAATTAGAAGTGATCAACTTGTCCATTGATGTAATGAAAGACAAATACAAAGTGGGAAAACAATAACTCCCACCCATGTCTGCCAGAGGAATGATGTCCTGCTTTAAAACATTCTGCCTGACATTTTCAGCATTTGGTGTAACATTTTTTTTTTTTAATCGTTTCACCCTGAGCAAGGCATTCCACTGCCACTATTGTGCAGGGGGTTACAGAGGGTTGGGGAAAGTGATGAGAAAAGGATGGTTAGATATAGGAAATGTCAGAAGGAGGGTGATAGACGGGTAAGGATACCGAGAATGAGGGTTGGTTAGATGGTGAGAGTGTTTGAGAGAATAGATGCAAGTTAGTGTGTTAGGAGGTGTCTATTGACCTTACATTTAAACTCCTGGAGATTGTAGCTGTCGGGGAAGCAGGCATGTAGAAGGGAATTCCACAGGCGGGAAGCATGAGAAAATAAGCTGTTGGAGTAGAAATTACAGTTACATCTTATCTGTTTCACTGTAAAAGGGTGGGACCTAGTTGCTAATCTAGTATCTCGTGTAAATTCGTACCTAGGCGGCACCAATGACCTAAGTTCAATGAAGCAGAAGCCGTGAAAGTACTTATAGAAGAGGTACAGGGAAGCCATGTCATGCTGGTGAGAGAGTGGTTGCAGCCTGTCTGCCAAGTCACTGTCGATCACGTTAGAAGATTCTCCGTTGTATTTATATAAGAAGAAATTTTCAAAGTTGAATCATGCTGTATCCACATCTAGGTCAATGTTAACAGATCAACATGAACTGTCATTTTTGAATGATAGGAAGTTCAAATTTTGAACCTCGAATTGTCTTTAGTGGAAAGACTATTTCAAAGATGAATTGTGCTAAACCCACATATGGAGCATTTTAATGACAGGAAGCACAAATATGATAGATTAAGTTTGTTACTAAAAAGATTGTTGACTCATTCAAATACACACATGATGAATGATGACAATACACTTTTTGATATTTGTAGCTGTCCCTGCATCTTTGAAGCTGGCCTGACCAGCAATATACATAGCTATACACCAAGACCTCCAACTGATTCAGTTAGGTCAGTTAAGTGCCATACATAATACATGCTTTGGGCAACCATGTCTCAAAAGAGACATGACTGACTGGGCAGAAGATTATCCCGCAGTAGGTTGCCGTTGCTTTCTGCAGTAGACTGGTTGCCGAGCAAGGCTATAGAACCAAATCTGTCCTGTTATTTGACTCATAGCTAAAGGGAGAAGATATGTATTATATTATTAAGTAGTAATTAGAGGGGGATCAGTTTATTAGATCATAACAATAAAAAACCGATCCCCCACTTTATGCCCAGTAGAAGCCTTAATCATATTTCTATTATAAAGAACTCCCAAGAACTTTATAGAAGTCTAAAGAACTCCCAAGAACTTTATAGAAGTCTAAAGAACTCCCAAGAACTTTATAGAAGTCTAAAGAACTCCCAAGAACTTTATAGAAGTCTAAAGAACTCCCAAGAACTTTATAGAAGTCTAAAGAACTCCCAAGAACTTTATAGAAGTCTAAAGAACTCCCAAGAACTTTATAGAAGTCTAAAGAACTCCCAAGAACTTTATAGAAGTCTAAAGAACTCCCAAGAACTTTATAGAAGTCTAAAGAACTCCCAAGAACTTTATAGAAGTCTAAAGAACTCCCAAGAACTTTATAGAAGTCTAAAGAACTCCCAAGAACTTTATAGAAGTCTAAAGAACTCCCAAGAACTTTATAGAAGTCTAAAGAACTCCCAAGAACTTTATAGAAGTCTAAAGAACTCCCAAGAACTTTATAGAAGTCTAAAGAACTCCCAAGAACTTTATAGAAGTCTAAAGAACTCCCAAGAACTTTATAGAAGTCTAAAGAACTCCCAAGAACTTTATAGAAGTCTAAAGAACTCCCAAGAACTTTATAGAAGTCTAAAGAACTCCCAAGAACTTTATAGAAGTCTAAAGAACTCCCAAGAACTTTATAGAAGTCTAAAGAACTCCCAAGAACTTTATAGAAGTCTAAAGAACTCCCAAGAACTTTATAGAAGTCTAAAGAACTCCCAAGAACTTTATAGAAGTCTAAAGAACTCCCAAGAACTTTATAGAAGTCTAAAGAACTCCCAAGAACTTTATAGAAGTCTAAAGAACTCCCAAGAACTTTATAGAAGTCTAAAGAACTCCCAAGAACTTTATAGAAGTCTAAAGAACTCCCAAGAACTTTATAGAAGTCTAAAGAACTCCCAAGAACTTTATAGAAGTCTAAAGAACTCCCAAGAACTTTATAGAAGTCTAAAGAACTCCCAAGAACTTTATAGAAGTCTAAAGAACTCCCAAGAACTTTATAGAAGTCTAAAGAACTCCCAAGAACTTTATAGAAGTCTAAAGAACTCCCAAGAACTTTATAGAAGTCTAAAGAACTCCCAAGAACTTTATAGAAGTCTAAAGAACTCCCAAGAACTTTATAGAAGTCTAAAGAACTCCCAAGAACTTTATAGAAGTCTAAAGAACTCCCAAGAACTTTATAGAAGTCTAAAGAACTCCCAAGAACTTCCTGTTAACTCTTATTAATATAGGAGGAAGAGTCCATTATCCGAGGTATAGGTGTTTCCCCATAACAATATTGTAATCTTCATGTGTCATGTCCCTTCAGGATGTACACTACTTGGCCATAATTATTAGGCCACCTCAGTGTTTAAAAAAAAAAATTATGTATTTCATACTATTTTTTAGTATTCATTGCCAAGTGAATAATTGTAAATGAAAATAGAATGGTTCTTTTGTTATTACTGCACAGTAACATGTGCATCAAATGAATTTATAAATATTTAATAATTACCTATATTGCAGTTTTATCAATGAAAGAATGAAGAAAATTTAGCATGATTTAGATGAGTTCATCTTTGCTTCCTTGCCTTGTAAAATTTTGCAAAGTAATAATAACAAAAAAACATTCTATTTTCATTTAGAATTATCCACTTGGCAATAAATATTAAAATTAATATGAAATACATTATTTCTTTTTAAACTTGGGGTTGCCTAATAATTACGGCCAGTAGTAAATATATAACAAATCTATAGGGTGTGATGGGTAAATTGTCGCTATTTGCCTTGCAAAATTTTGCAAAGTAATAATAACAAAAAAACATTCTATTTTCATTTAGAATTATCCACTTGGCAATAAATACTAAAAATAGTATGAAATACATCATTTCTTTTAAAAACTGGGGTTGCCTAATAATTATGGCCCGTAGTGTAGATGATCATGGATTTCTATTTACCCTCATTAATATCTTTCCTCTTGGTATCTCTCCCAAACACTGTTCCACTGTCCACTTGCACAAAAGTACCAAATATGTTTCACACTGCTTTCCCCTGTCACTCCTTTCCTTTTAACCTTTCCTGTGAGTATTAGATTCTCCAGGCCCTCTTTTCTCATTACCTGTTACAAAAACATCAGTTGTCTCTTGATGTTAATTATGAATTTTCTTTTTGTTTGTATTTTCTCCAACACCTCATCATTGCTCACATGCTCAGTCCATGGCATCCACAGTGTTCTTCTCTGAACCACATTTCTGCTGCCTCGAGCTTCTCCATCCTTGAGAAGGTCCAACATTCACTGCCATTTTCTTCAATAGAATAATCAAGAAAGAATGGTTAGGTAATCCCTGTTATGGATAGGAACATTTGTATTTGTTCAAAACCCATGCAACCGTGCAGCTGAACTGAGTAGACCTTCGATCAAGTTTCTGGCCAAGAGCGCTAAAACTGGCCAGTAGACTCAAAGACTGAGTCAGGAAGATTTCTGATTTAATGCTAGCATAACCAGTGATGACTTCAAAACAGTTCAACCTTGACAAATTTTACTCACAAGGCTCAAGTCAAACCATTGCTGGGTTTTCAGGAATTTTTCAATGGCACTTCATGCTGTGATCATCTGAGGTGTCACTGCCTTGATAAATCAAACAGTGAGAATCAAACCCATATCTCTTGGCTAGAATACTAACATTCTAACTACACAGTCACATGCCCACTTTTTAAATCACTAACATCCAAAATTTAAGCTTAAAATTTTCAACTTTATAAAGCTGCTAGAGTAGAAGTGGTGGTGACATTTGATTTTTTTTTATGGTAAAAAGGTGGGACCTAAAAGCCCATCCAGTAGCACGATTAAATTCAAATATAAAACATTTTCTTTATTTTTATGTATTTTTTAAAACTACCCACCCATGGTAGGATGTTCGTTGTGGTGCAATGGATATCAACTCGGAATAACAAATCGGGGGAACTGAGTTCGAATTCCAGTTGAATTCCCTGCATTCACTTACATACAAATACCCTTGGGAAAGGTATTAATCTGACTCTTCCCTCCAGTTATGGGTCAAATAATAGGACAGATTGGGTTCTATAGCCTTGGTCGGCAACCAGTCTACCGCAGAAAGTAATGGCAACCTACTGCGGGATAATCTTCTGCCGAGTCAGTCATGTCTCTTTCGAGACATGATCGCCCAAAGCGTGTATCACGTATGGCACTCAACTGACTCAAAGTGGGGTGCATGCCCCACTGGGGAGAAACTTGATTTTTAAGGGAAGCAATTCAAGGTATTATTAAAAGCAAATTTTTTTTTTCTTGTGAGTTTTTGTTAGAATGAGTATGCATGGACTCCAATACATCTGGTGCATATACAGTGTGCATACATAAGAGTATTTGTGTATGTCTGTACAGTATATATTTGTAATACGATATTTTTATAAATACTGTAAAACTCTAAAATTAAATGATAAAACTACTGCATATATATAGTCTCAAATTCTTAAGGAAAGTTAAGTTAATGGCTTCTTAGGTTTCCTTTACATGAATAGGAGTTCACTTTTTGAATAATAAGAATCGTAAGTTACAGTGGAAACATCAGGATTTTAGAGACACGTAGGTGGAACATGGCCATGAAAATGCTGAGAAACATTAGTTGCATTGAATTTCATGCATTAATGCCAATAGTTGCAGTATGCTAGGTAACTATTAAAAGAGCTTAGTTAAAATTTAAATTAGCGTTTCATAATCAATGGATTGTAGCTCAAAATTAGGTCACAAAATAAAAAAAAAGTATTGTGGCAGTACATGAAATGAGAGGGAAACATACTAAGTTGAAAACAAAATTGAAAACCAGTTTTTTGCTGGAAACACACCAAAATAATTTTGTTTCTTTTATTAACTTGGGTTTGAGTTTTGTTTAACAGCACATCAACCTCTATGGATTATTTAATGCCAAAAAAGGTGAGGTTTTAAGGTATTTTCTTTTTTAATGTTCGGTTATAGTGAAAAGAGTGATTTCGTCAGATTTTTATGAAATTTTTGGTTTTTATTCTTTTCTATTTTAGAAAACTGAAAATTTGCAACTTCTACTCCAACAGTTTCTTTCCTCGCACTTCCCGACTGTGGAATTCCCTTCCACACGATTGCTTCCCCGACGGATACTATCTCCAGGAGTTTAAATGTAAGGTCAATAGACACCTCCTAACACACTAACCTGCTCCCATTCCTCCTGACATTCCCTATGTCTAACATTCATTCCTCCTGACATTCCCTATGTCTAACCACTCCTTCTCTTTACCTTCCCCTATGTAGCCCCATGCGCAATAGTGGCAGTGGAATGCCTTGCTTGGGGTGAGATGATGATTAAAAAAAAAAAAATGTCTTCTAGTTTTATATTCAAAAATGTTTTGCTGTGAATAATTTTTTTTCCTCAAAAATGTGTTATGGTAATAATTTTTTCTTCAAAAATATATTATTGGTAATATTTTTCCTTCAAAAATGTATATTTTTCTATAAAAGTCTATTTTTATGTATATATTTCTATAAAAGTGTATTTTTATACTTTCATAGTGTGTTGACCTGAGTTTGGGGGTTAACTATTTGCCCATAACTGGGACCCTAACAGGTGCTACCACTCCAGGTCAGGGTGGATCTGAGAACAGCAATCTCCTCACAACCTCACAATCCAAGGCTTTGCTCCAGATGCAGTTTACCATCATGACCTTTTATTAACTTAGGTAATTTACACTATTTACATTTGGACTATTGTCCTTATCTTTGTTGTAGTTATCACAACATTTCAACTGTTGTGCTCTACAGCCTTCATCGGGTGTATATTGATCTGGATAACCTACAGAGAATTTCAAACTGAACCCTTTATTTAATCTATGGGAGTAAGCTGTTCTTGTTCTGTCCATGTCTAGGTATATCTCATAGAGTTATTTAAAAGAACACTTCTCAATTGCTGGCCCAAAGATTGAACTCTGTTGTGGAGGAATATCCTGTCCTACCCAGGAATGGGTATGGCCTGGGTTATAAAAGACCTAGATGAGAACAAACTACAGAGAACACTCAAAAGAGATTGAGTGTGTTCATGGCTATACGAGAGTCTTCGTCATTACACAGGAGTGATCGAGATTATTCGTCATTACATGAGAGTCGACAGCCATTGGCCTGAGACAAGAGTTAGACATCACTAGACGGAAGCCTACTTCTCAAGACGGACACATACGTTTTATACAGAGACATTGCCTTCTTAAATGTTATTCGTGTTAACTGTTCATTGGTGTACTTGTATTTGGTTTATTGTACTGAGGTATAATAAATCTCTATATATCCTCAGTGTTAAGAGTTATTTCTTGAACTATTCTTTCTCTGTTTATCCCCTCCCGAGATACAACAAACTCCCAATAATATATCACTAAATTCATGAACTAACACTGTAGTAATTTTGAGATCAGTCTGAGTTGGATGTTGTGTACTTGGATTCAGTGAAAACAGAGCAAACAATGAATAAGAATAAGTTGACTAGATTGGCAACTAGGTCTCACCATTTTATTGTTGAACTAATAAGATGCAACCACGATTTCTACTCAAAAAGGTTTTTTTTTCTTCACAGTAACCAATTTTTGCTTCCCTGATAAATATAATCTACAAAAAAATTAAATAATGTTAATCTTCTGTCCTCTTGAAGAGTATTTCTTCTTTTGTCTTTTCCTCAATCCTCTTACATATACAATTTTATAATTCTCATTCACTGTTACTCCTTACTATCTAGTGGCATTATCAACTTCTTTGGGGTGAAACAATTAAAAAGTAAAGAAACTTAAAGAACTTCTACAGAAAGTAATGAAGGAAAGAGAGAAGAAAAGAGTAAGCATCGATGATAAAAAGACAAAAATGTATGGTTGTCTTCAAAAACAAGAGATCAACATGTGAATTACAAACTGGAGATAACAAAATTAAGCAATTATAAAAATTTAAATGTCTGGTAAGTTTTAACAGAGAATGGAAAGTGCGACCTCAAAATCTGAAGACATATTGGAATAGCAAAAGATGACTTTCAATAGCTAAGCAATGTATTACGAAGAAGAAGAAAATCTCTTAAAAACAAAAACATTACTGAACTGTAATTTAGTCAGTCAGTCAAGTGCCATACATGATACGCAATGGGGTGATCATGTCTCTAAAGAGTCTAACTGAGCAGAAGATTTTCCCATAGTAGGTTGCCATTACTTTTTGTGGTAGACTGGTTGCCAAGACTACAGAAAACAATCTGTCCTGGTAGTTATGCCATAGCTAGAGGGAGAAAAGGTGGGTTAATACCTTTCCCAAGGGTATTTGCACATAAGTGAATGCAATGAACTCAACTGGAATTTGAACTTGGGTCTCTGATTTCTCATTTCTAGCCAATATCCACTGCACCACAACACCACATCCTAATGTAGTATCAGTCTAACACAGTAGTGAATGCTGGACAATCTCCTAAAAAAACAACCAGACTTGAAACAACAGACATGGTTCTACAGAAGGATACTGAGAATAATGGATGAAATGCTGGGCTAAACATGAAAGCAACAGAGAACTTCTAGTGGTGTTGAAACAAGACATGGTTCTACAGAAGGATACTGAAAATAATGGATGAAATGCTGGGCTAAACATGGAAGCAACAGAAGTTCTAGTAGTATTGAAACAACAGACATGGGTCTACAGAAGGATACTGAGAATAATTGATGAAATGCTGGGCTAAATATGGAAGCAACGGAGAAGTTCTAGTGGTGTTGCCATCTTACTTGGAATGAAATGATTGAATAAACTTTAAATAATAATTTCTGCAAATTAGTGAAAA
This sequence comes from Ascarosepion bandense, assembly GCA_037127315.1. Taxonomy (NCBI): domain Eukaryota; kingdom Metazoa; phylum Mollusca; class Cephalopoda; order Sepiida; family Sepiidae; genus Ascarosepion; species Ascarosepion bandense. The sequence continues at coordinate 5,474,744 of JBBBDQ010000913.1, forward strand.
AAAAAAAAAAAGAAAAAAAAAAAAAAAAAAAAAAAAAAAAAAAAAAAAAAAAAAAAAAAAAAGAAAAGAAAAGGTGAGTGAGTACAGGATATCTGGGACTGGCTTGTAGAAAATATGGAAAACCAACCTGCCGTTACTGGACATTATAAGAAGAAAACAGAAATGTAAGCAAGTGAACATCGGTAAACATTTCTTGGCACTTGAAGAGTAATCTCAGGTCGTGAAAGAAATGTCTGCTTGACATTTCCGAGCAGAACCAAGAGTGGCATTCAATTGGCAATTTGTAATCAGGCTTTCTATCAGGAGCGGCTCAAGAATCAATATCGACCATCAAAGACATTTCACACAAATGTACACATATTCACATGCACTAGATACATACGCACAACCATCTAACATGTATATCTTCACATGCATACACTTAAGATCACTATATATATATATATATATATATATATACACGTGTTAGTGAGATACGCACATATATCCATATATACAGACATACACACATAAATAGGTATAGACATATACACACAAATATATATATATATATATATATATATATATATATGTGCATAGCCAACCAGCCACCCACATACACACACAGCTCCCAAACACAAACATACATGCACAGCCTGACACACACACACAGATATATATATATATATATTTTCAAACACACATATATACATACGTGTGCATAATATGTTTTTTTTTTTTTTTTTTAATCATATCACCCCGAGCAAGGTGGTAACACCACTGTTGTGCAGGGGGCCACATAGGAGTGAAAAGATTGGAAAGAGAAAACCGGAAATTGCATTCTAAACAGGAAACAAGGGATGAGCCTCTTCACCTGTTCAATAGACGTGTGTGTGCATGTGCGTATGTATATATACGCATATAATACGTCAACGCATAATATATAAATATGTCCAAACATTTTATTTAAATGCTAAAAGTTTATTTAATAAAAAAGTTGTAATATAAGGTCATTTTTTAAATTTTTTTCTTGCCCATAAGTTTCTTATTAAAGTATATAAGTAACATTTTTAATTCGGAAAAGAATTTTTATTTGGACAGGGAGATATTTTAAAATTTGTCTGAGCACTTTAACATTTATTTTATTTGAATGCTAAATATCTTTTAATTGAATGTTAAATTTCATAATCTATGTGAATAAAAGTGACGAGAGTGGACATTGTATAAGTATTTGTTTGTTTGATAGATTCAACTTAGCATCTGCATTTTGCGATCTAGCTTGACAGGAGTTGCGCTCAGATGTAGATCAAAATTTTAGAACACTAACGACACCTTGAAATTTTTCAGAATGCCAAAATTAGGGATAGAAAATATATATTATCACCCCATAAAGTCAGGGATCAGTTTATGTATTAATTATAATATAGAATCGATCACCCCACTTTATATTATTTATAAATGTTGCCCCTCCTCCTCCCACCCTAATTCAATAGAGACATTCTACATTGTTATCTATACCTATAAAAGTGACGAGGGTAGACGTTTCTACTTTCTACCACAGAAAGCAATGGCAACCTACTGCACAGTCAGTTATGTCTCTTTCGAGACATGATCACCCAAAGCGTGTATCAGCTATGGCACTTAACTGACTGAGTTTTTCTGACTAATTCTAAGTTATAACTTAGGAGTTTTTTTTTTTTTGTTTTTTTGTTTTTTTTTTCTTTTTAACTAGGAGTACATAAGCTCTCCTATCATGCAGTCAATATTCCTTTCCCTTTCTTTGAACAGGAGTAGAAGCTCATCTCTTGTTTTCTGTTTAGGAAAGTGTTGCTGGTTTCTTTTCTCTCTTTATGTCTTAATAGTAGTGCTTGCAATTTTTTTTTTATGATGTGTGTGGATGGTGGCAACATCTCTTCATATTGAGGATACCAGGTTGGCAGTTTTCTGGTTGCTGCTTCCAACTAGTAGTTAGGAGCCTGAACTCTTGCATAGCCTTTTGAAAGGATGCTCTGATCAACGAATGAATAATATTAGGGTTTCTTGTAATGCTATGTTGTGCATGGATGGGCATTCCTGCAAGTGGGTGACTCTAGAACCACATTATGCTGCAGTCTGCACCAGTTCCCTTTCTACAGATGTTGCATTTAACAACTGACTGCTACTGCTACTCTAGGCCTCTCCTTACCAAATTAACTAAAACATAACAACACATAATCAAAGATATAAAACTAAACCAGCCAAACAAAAAACATCTATACATCTCTTTCTCTAACGTCCATGAAGTCCATACCAATGTTCCTCTACGAATGGTCCTCTGACATCCTAGCTCTCTGCAAAACCAACCACAACCCAACAATTCCCTCCTCTGACTTCTTGGACACCTTCCTTTTTTTAGGAAGGGCTCCAATGTCCACATACATGGTCTGGGTGTTTATGTCAGTGAACATTTCTCTCTCTCTGGCTAGGGAGATTTCTCTTGAATCTCCTGTCCAATCCTACATGTCTCCTTCTCTCTCCACTAAACTCAGTAAGCTCTCTCTTCTTTCTTTACTGATTCTTTTTTTCCTGACTGCTGCATACTAGATATTATTTCTGATGATATAGACAAGGCCATTTCCGTTCACCCATTTGCTAAAGTATTTGTGTACGGTGACTTCAATGCCCATCATGCCAAGTGGCTGAAATACTTTGTCACTGACCTTGTTGAAGTCCAAACGTTAAACTTTTCAATCACTCAGTCTCTTAAGTAAGTGGTGGATTTCCCTACACGTTTCCCAAGTAACCAAAATAGACACGCTTCTGTTCTATATCTCTTCCTTACTTCTATCCCTGACTCTTGCCACGTTTGGCATGTATGCCGATGACACAACAATCTACTCTCACATCAATCAAAAACCAGGTGCGGACGACAAAGCGAACCTCGCTGCCGTACTTGAAAAGGACCTCCAATCCATAGTGGGCTGGAGTAGGAAATGGCTAGTAAATTTCAATGCTTCTAAAACAAAGCTGTTATCAACTAACCACCATAGACAATCGCATCTACCTCCCATTAGCATGGGACAGACTAGCCTCCCAGAGAGTAAAATACTACGCCTCCTTGGCCTTACACTTTTGGTGGACCTCAAATGGAATAACTATATCGAATACATTGCCAAATCTGCTGCTATGAAAGTCGGCTCTCTGTGCAGGGCCCGGAAGTTTTTCCCACCTGAATCTATTCTGCACATATACAAATCTACCATCTGCCCATGTATTGAATATTGCTGCCATATCTGGTCGGGTGCCCCTGCTGCTCTCCTTGGGCTTCTTGACAAAATACAAAGGAGGATCTCTAACGTGGTTGATACTGACTTGGCAGACCGGCTGCAACCACTCTCTCACTAGTGTGATGTGGCTTCCCTGTGCCTCTTCTACAAGTACTTTCATGGCTTCTGCTCCGATGAACTTAGATCACTGGTGCCGCCTAAGCACAAATTTACACAAGATATTTGATTAGCAACTAGGTCCCACCCTTTTACAGTGAAACAGATAAGATGCAACCGTAAATTCTACTACAATCTCCAGGTGTTTAAATGTAGGGTCAATAGACACCTCCTAGCACACTAACTCCCAATTATTCTCAGAACACTCATCTACCCAACTCTCATTCTCGGTATCCTTACCCGCCTATCACCCACCCTCTGACATTTCCTATATTTAATCATCCTTTCTCCACTCAATGTAGCCCCCTGCACAGTAGTGGCAGTGACATGCCTTGCTCGGGGTGAAACGCTTATAAAAAAAAAAAATGCAGCACTACTCTCTTGGCGACTCTGATCATGCTGTGGTGTCTGTAAATGTCTCTTTCTACTCTTTCTCCATTCAGAAACTTCCTATCAGTAGAATGCCTTACTGCTATCAACGAGCAAACTGGGACTCAGAACAAATTTTTTTCTTCCTGTTCAAGACTGCACCTCTGAAGTATTCCCCTGTGTGAAAGCTGACACTGATGCTTTCATCCCAGCCAGGAAATTCCAACTTAAACCTCTTTCATCTTCATGGTTCTCTCCTGTTTGCTCAGTTGCCATTGCCAACAGGAATCACCTCTTTCAGCTATACCACAGTGACATGTCTGATCACAATAGACACTTTTTCATCTCTGCTTGTATTAAATCTAAGTGCATCCTAAACGATGCTAAGTTATTTTTTTGCTGATAGAATGAAGCGACATATAGCATCTCACAAAATTGGTTCCAATGATTACTGGTGACTCTGCAAGAGTGTGCTGAACAATAGAAAACCCTTGATCTTTCTTCTATTCAATCAGTTTAAAGTTTTTACATCAACAGCAGACACAGTCTAGTGCTTTGCTTGTAAATTCTTGTCCAATTCTATACTTGACTTGGCTGGAGTACCCACACACAATTTCCCAATTAGAACTAAAACTCAACTGAGTAATTATATATAAAACCTCATGTAATTTCTAAGCTTGACTCCTAGAAAGCCAACAGAGGTAATGGAATTCCAGTCATCATCCTGCAAAAAATGTGCCCCTGAGATGGCGTCAGTTCTCTCCAAACTCTATAATTATTCCCATACTGCTTCCTGCTATACTTTTTATTGGAATTCTGACTCTATAGTTCCTGTTTTTAAGAACTCTGGGGGAACCCTCTGATCCTTCTAATTATTGCTCCATTAGCCTCTTTTTGGGAAAGTGTTCAAGGCTATTATCAATGCTAAAGTGGTTTAACATCTCACATTCTACATACAACCTATTCTCTGACAAACAGTATGGATTCCACTCTACTAGGTCTACTGCTGATATGCTAACAAATATCACTGAATACATATATCATGTTCTTGATAAGAATGGTGAAGCCAGAGCTCTTGTTCTTTATATCTTGAAAGCATTTGACAGGAATTTGGCATGCAGGGCTTCTACGGTATTTCTGGATGATTGTTTGATTAAATACAATTATTCCTATCAAATCATGAAATGAAAATTGTTTTGAATGGGCAAACTTCCAGATCCTTTCATATATATGTGAGCATCTCCCAAGGCTCTGTCCTAGGTCCTATGCTTTTTTTTTGATGTTCATTAATGATCTTCCTGATGTAATCAGTTCCCAAGTAGGCATCTTTACAGATGACAACACCATTTACTCCGATCTCAATAAGAAATCTGCCAAGGCTGATGAAGTAAACCTGGTTGCCGCCCTTCAAAAATAACCTACAATCTGTATTTGAATGGGGTAGGAAATGGCTCATCAATTTTAATGCCTCAAAAACAAATCTGCTCTTCTTTAACTTCCATAGAGAAACTTTCTTGCCTGCCATCGAAATGGATGATGCTAATCTCCTGAAGTGCAACACACTTTGCCTCCTTGGCCTCACTCTCTCAAATGGAATGACTACATAAAAAACATAGCTGCATCTAGCTATGGCGTTTGGGTCATTGTGTTGGGCCGGGAAGTTTTTCTCATCAGAATTCATTTTGCACATTTATAAATTTACCATTCATTCATGCATTGAATATTGTTGCCATATCTGGTTGGGTGCTCCTGCTATTCATCTCGAGGTTTCACATCATAATCCATCTTGCACATTTATAAATTTACCATTCATTCATGCATTGAATATTGTTGCCATATCTGGTTGGGTGCTCCTGCTATTCATCTCAAGGTTTCACGTCATAATCCATCTTGCACATTTATAAATTTACCATTCATTCATGCATTGAATATTGTTGCCATATCTGGTTGGGGGCTCCTGCTATTCATCTCGAGGTTTCACATCATAATCCATCTTGCACATTTATAAATTTACCATTCATTCTTGCATTGAATATTGTTGCCATATCTGGTTGGGTGCTCCTGCTATTCATCTCGAGGTTTCACGTCATAATCCATCTTGCACATTTATAAATTTACCATTCATTCTTGCATTGAATATTGTTGCCATATCTGGTTGGGTGCTCCTGCTATTCATCTCGAGGTTTCACGTCATAATCCATCTTGCACATTTATAAATTTACCATTCATTCATGCATTGAATATTGTTGCCATATCTGGTTGGGTGCTCCTGCTATTCATCTCGAGGTTTCACATCATAATCCATCTTGCACATTTATAAATTTACCATTCATTCATGCATTGAATATTGTTGCCATATCTGGTTGGGTGCTCCTGCTATTCATCTCGAGGTTTCACGTCATAATCCATCTTGCACATTTATAAATTTACCATTCATTCATGCATTGAATATTGTTGCCATATCTGGTTGGGTGCTCCTGCTATTCATCTCGAGGTTTCACATCATAATCCATCTTGCACATTTATAATTTGAAACTGCATTGAATTAATTAATATTAAATTAATATAAATTTACCATTCATTCTTGCATTGAATATTGTTGCCATATCTGGTTGGTGCTCCAGCTATTCATCTTGATATTCCTGAAAAAAAAATCCAAGAGGAGGATCTGCAATATAATTAATCCTGACTTAGCAGCCCACCTTCAGTCGCTTTCTCACTGATGTGATGTGGCTTCCCTCTACACGTATTTTCATGGCATCTGCTCTGACAAGCTTATCTCCCTTATCTTACCTGTGCTAATAGATTGGCAACTAGGTCTCAATCTTTTATTGCCAAAACAATCAAATATAAACTTTCTCTTCTACGCTAATAGTTTATTTTCTAACACTTCCTGTTTGTGTAACTCCTTATTTACCTGCTCACTTGATAGCTACAATCTCTGAAAGTTTAAATGCACCATCAATTACCATCTTTCTACTTGGTTCCCATCCTGTCTTTTACTTTCCAGGTACTTTGCTTTTTCTCTCACTGTAACCACCGATGCACCAGAGGTGATCCTGCCTTGCTTGGGGTGAAATTATCTATATATTTTTTTTTTTATAAGCGTTTATAAGGGGGTTACATAGGAGGAATGTTATGAGGAGTGAGAGGTTGTAGGGGTGTCAGGAAAAGAGTAGGAAAGGTAAGAGATTTCTGATGGGAGTGGGGTGGACAAGGAGGAATGTTATGAGGAGTGGGAGGTGTCACACATTTAAGAAGACATACATCGAATCACACATATTTTTTTTTTTTTTTTTTATAAGCGTTTCACCCCGAGCAAGGCATGTCACTGCCACTACTGTGCAGGGGGCTACGTAGAGAGGAGAAAGGCTGGTTAAATATAGGAAATAACAGAGGGTGGGTGATAGGCGGGTGAGGATACCGAGAATGAGGGTTGGGTAGATGAGAGTGTTGTGAGAATAGTAGAGAGTTAGTGTGATAGGAGGTGTCTATTGACCCTACATTTAAACACCTGGAGATTGTAACTGTCGGGAAAGCAGACTTGTGGAAGGGAGTTCCACAGGCGGGAAGCGCGAGAAAAGAAGCTGTTGGAGTAGAATTTACGGTTACATCTTATTTTTCTATCATATTTCATATAGCAATATCAACTTGAAATCAGAAAAAACATTTCAAGTGTTAAAAAGATGATTTAAAAAATTAATAAAATCGAAACTAAAAACATTAGGTTTCCAAAAGTAAATGATCTAAAGTTGGCAGGAAACACCTTATAATACACTTATCCAGTTTCAAACAACCTGATATGCAACTGGAACCTTTCATCTTCAGCCTGAAATTAACCACTGGATTGCAGAAAGCCAATAATACAGCTTCTATAATAAAAAAAAAATTTATCACTAAAATGAATCAGATTTCTGCAAAGGATACATCCAACGTTTAATAACAGCTGCATTTGAAACATTCAGAGAAACCACATCACCTTGCATATTACATATCTATATTAGATATTTTATTCCTACAATAACCAATAGCAACACAAAACATACAGAAAAAAAAACAAAACAATAACATTGATATTTTCTACAAAAATTAAATGTATAATAACTATAAACAGAATGAATCTTCACTTGGAAACATAAATACACAAGTCCAGTCAACATAAACAAAAAAATTAAATTTTCTATCACATAAAATTTAAAACTGCTAAACTCATTCTAAAAAATAACAATTCACCTTCAAGATCATAACTACTGAGATCCAATATCACAAATTTACATGTCCTGATCAATCCCAATTTGTAAATAATTACATTGGATATACTACTACATGTTTAAGACGACTCACATTACATCTCTCTAACCATAGCTCCTTTAGATTTCATTTACATACAACTAAGGACCTGCTAAACTATCCATAACATACTCATTGATAATACAAATATAACAGCATCAACGACATGTAAAAAAAGGCTGAAAATAATGAAAGAATATTAACAAAAAAGAAAAAGCCAACACTCAATAATATCAACTATGAACACGGCCACAATGTGTTGACCATGTTTGGAACATCAAACATTCCTATGACTCTACATACATATGTAAAACAATATATATATTCATTTAAAACTAAAATAGTATTCATCCTTGATAATGGCTAAAAGTATAGCCAAAAGTGGTTGGAGAAATAAAACATTGACTTTTTTTTTTTATATAATTTATGTTTTGAAAAGAAAAACCTTTTCACAGGCAAAAAAACAAACTTAACCACAGCACCTTTTCTGTCATCTTTAATGAAACTTGCATTAAAAAAAGTGATTGCTGCCTAAACACTCAGTACATATTTCCAGTTGAACACAGCACAAGAGACCTTTGAAAGAATGCTTCTTTTCTCAAACAACACAAAATAAATTACGTTACAATCAGAACATGATAAAATAACAACAGCAGAACTATACACCATTTAAAATGGCCAGAGAAGTGGATGAAAGCAATTTGGAAAAATGATTATGGAACATTTTTATATTCCTTATCTTCAGCAAAAAAAGAAACATTAAAATACTGGAAAAGTTAAAAAAAAAAATAAGAATAAAATGAAAAAATCTTCCTTGTCAGTCGTTTTCAATGAAACATGCTTAGAAGAACAGTTGCTGCCAATTATTTTATATATATATATATATATAATAATAATAATAAAACCGACTCTGTACGTATTCTAATCTTAAAATGTTACACAAGAAACTTTTAAAGACCATGAATAACCAGCAGAATCTAACTCCGTTATCGTCCTCGGCTATAGAGCTTTGGACAAAGAGGGGAAAAAAAAGAAAACTGCGTAGGACCGACAATGCATACGGTTCTTCACAGTAAAGAAAAAAAACCCTCGAACGGAACGAACCACCAGGAAAGAAAAGTGCTCGATACTAAACTAACCAAAAAGTGTTAACAAAAAGGCAGTTACGCAGAGCAAAAACACACGAAAAAAATCGCAAGATCGCCAAGACCTACCGCTGTTTCGCACAACGGCTCGCCCTGACGAGCCGTTGTGCGAAACCGCGGTAGGTCTTGGCGATCTTGCGATTTTTTTCGTATATATATATATATATATATATATATATATATATATAAATATAAAAACTCAATGAAAAACCACAAATTTATTCACCTGAAGAGAGTCAATTTTAGACTCAAAACACATGTAGCATCACAAATACCATTATGGACACTTAATGTTTCATAACATGTATAATTACAAAACAATAAATATACACTTTAAACAAAACATTCACGGCTTATCACACTTGTTATTATATATATATAGATATATATATATATAATAGTGTATTTATAACCCCCTGTACAATAGTGGCAGTGGAATGCCTTGCTTGGGGTGAAATGATTAAAAAAAAAAATAAATAAATAAATAAAATTTTTCTTCTATACAAGTTTCATTAAAAGACAACTAACAAGGTACTGCAATTAAGCTTTTGATTTAATTTTTCTTCTGTCCATATAATTAGTTATAGAGACATTTTATTTTCCAAACATGGTCAGCACATTGTGGCCGTGTTCAAAGTTGATGTTATCAAATGTTGGCATTTTCTTTTTTTATTATTAGTGCATCCATTATTTTTAGTATTTTTTTTTTTTTTAACATGTGGATGAGGCAATTATCCTTATATTTTCTATAAGTGTGGTGCAGATGGAGTTTGATAGGTTTCCATGTGTTTAAATGGGCCCTAATAAATCCATTTATGGTCAGAGAGATGTAACATGAGTTTTCTTGGTTGGCTTATTGTTCAACATCCATTCCCATGCTAGCAAGAATTGAACAGGGTGTTCTTGATGGCTCATTTTTAGACTGCCCAATTTTATGTAAAACCTGGCTGTTCAACTTCCTTCAATCATCTTTGATAAGCTTAGCCCATGGTCTCCCTAGCCCTCTTTTGCTGTCGACCTCAACAAATCTACAATCGCTGACCGGGTTTTCTATGACCATTCTCTTAATGTGCCCCAACCATCTAAGTCTTGTTTGACACATAACATCTGTTATATTGGCAATTCTTCTTCTATGTGTTATGTCCCTTCAGGACAGAGGTGATCATGGCCCTCCACGTTTCCCTATCCCTGGTGGCTCTTAACATGTTTTCTCCTGTTACCCCACTCTGTCATCCTCTCGTTCAGGCCCATCAAGTATGTTACCTGCTGCTTTCCCCTATCTCTCTTTCCCTCTTCGGCTATGTTATTCACTCCTTTCCCCATACCCTGCACACCAGCATAGACCTTTAGAGGCGACCACAGTTGATCTTAAAATACCAGAGGCAAAAGAAAGTGAATTTTTTGTACATTAAAAAAAAAAAAAAAAAAAAAAAAAAAAAATCACTTTCATTCACTCAACCAGGTAAGTTTTTGATCTGTATTTATCTTCGCTATTATTTAATATGATATTCTAATTAATACCTTTCCCAAGGGAATTCCTTGCATTTACTTACACACAAATACCCTTGGAAAAGAGTATTAATTTGTTTCTTCCTTCCAGTTATGGGTTAAATAACAGAACAAATTGGGTTCTATAGCTTTGGCTGGCAACCAATCCACCCCAGAAAGTAATGGCAAGCTACTGTGGAATAATCTTCTCCCTTTCGAGACATGATCGCCCAAGCCTGTATCATGTATAGCACTTAACTGACTGACTGATTCTAATTTCAGCTGAGTTTTTTTTTCAAAGAATTTAAGGTTAATTAAGACTGACATTGCACATCCACTATACCATTTGCATGTCAGTTTAAGCAATTTTGCTAATAGGTTCCACTACCACATAGCATAACACTTCTAATGCAAACAGTATATAGCTTTCCTTTCATCTTATAAAAAAATACTTGAGACGTTAGAAGAGGTAAAAGTTACCTAATTTTTTTTCCAACCTGGTCTTAGACAGGATCAGGAACTTGCTTCTGCCTCTTCTACTGCACTTAACATATCAACAAGATGGCAAAACTTATCAACAACCTCATACTAAGCATTATTAAGCTCAACCTTTTTATCTTCATTTATGACTACTGGGTTCAGGCAAGAAAATTCACCACATAGACAAAATGGTAGATTAGACAATTACATTACTTATGCACCCAGTGAGTACAATAATTGCAAAAAAATGGAGTTTGAACCAACACCCTTAAAACAAACTGTACATGGGTGCTTTCCTAATGTCAAAGTTGAACCTTAGTTTATATCGCTAATCATCATCTTAGCCAAATTCACCAATATAATTATTCATGACTGGTTTGATCAGGAATGTAGTTCGTTAAGGGACATGTGAATTCATAAATAATATTGGTTCTTCGTAATTTAGTTTGAGTTTTGTTTAACGGCATATCAACCTCTGTGGGTTATTTAATGCGAAAAGCTAGGGTTTTAAGATATTTTTGTAATGTTCAGTTACGGTGAGAAGATTGATTTAGTCAGATTTTTATGAAAATTTTTTGTTTTTATTCTTTTCTATTTTAGAAAATTGAAAATGTCTTCTAATTTTGTATTAAAAAATGTTTTGCTGAGAATTATTTTCTTTCATTCAAAAATGTGTTATAGAAAAAATTTTTCTTCAAAAATGTATTGTTGGTAATATTTTTCCTTCAAAAATATATTTTTCTGTAAAAGTCTATTTTTATGTATATAATTCTATAAAAGTCTATTTTTATACTTTCATGGTGTTTTGACCCAGTCTGGGGGGGGGGGTCAACTATTTGCCCATAGCTGGGACCCTAACAGGTGCTACCACTTCAGATTTTGCAGGTGTCTTATTGTTGATGACAGGGTTAGTTGTTTTAAATTTTTCTAAAGTAAATAATTTAATTTTCTTGTTCTTGTTGACTGAATTGTGTATGTCTTTATAATGTTTCTCAGAGAAAGTTCATCTTACTTATAGTTAACACGTATTTGGCTTTTATAGAAAATGTTAATGTTGTTATTTTTATCTGTATATTCAGTGTTGCTATTGAGTCACTGATCTAGGGCTAGTCAGATCTAGTGATTATGAAGTAGTTGTGAAAACTTAAGCTTCTGTTTCATATTATTGGATCAAGGGAAAGTTTGTTTTTTTACTAAGTTCATATGTAAAGTTAAGGACAGTTTTTTTAAATGTGGTTTAGAGATTATCAACTTTTTTTTAATTTTCAGCTAAAATGGAAATAGTATCCACATAGACAAATATTTTGAGTTTAGTACCATTATATATATATATATATATATATATATATATATATATATATATATATATAAGATTAAATAAATTGCAAACATTGTGTCTGCTTATTTTTAATAAAATCCATTCATACTCATGGATAATGTCAGAAATGAGCTGTAACACTGACAGATGTTATCATTCATTTCTCAATGTACCCAAGTACTTTCAATCTTTTTCCAAGATCATCTTCAGGGGTGTGAGCTATGGTAACAATTATAATACGTGAAAGATTACCCATGAGTATTAACAGATTTTCTTAAAAATAGCAGACACAATGTTTGCAATTTATTTAATCTGACATGTCTAAAAGAAAATTTGCTGCCTAAATACACAAAAAAAAAAAATATATATATATATATATATACACACACACACAAACACGTGTGTATATGCACATAAACCCATTTATGTGTGTGCTTGTATATATATATATATATATACATACATATATTATATATTTTTTTAATCATATCACCCCGAATACACACACGTATTGTATGTACATATATACATAAACACACACACACACACACACACACACACACACATATATATATATATATATCTGTGTGCATCCTCAACAGATATGAAGACTGAAGCATAAACAGACTACAATTAGGCATATATGAAGACAGAAATGTGTTATAAGGTAGAAATGGAAACTGACTTTGAATCATTTTTCCCTTATAAAATGCAGTCATTTGGAAAGTATTACACAGAACAGAGAAGAGAATTATTTTTTGCTAGTCTATAAAAAGAATAAAAAATGAATTTAAAAAAAAAATAAAATAAAAGGAAAATTGAAATACAAAAAAAAATTAAGAGTATAAAGAAAATATAAAAAAGCATTTTGTTTTTATCTTCTAAAATTTGAAATCTTTCAATCTCATCTTCTCCCATGACTTCTACGATGAGCAGCAGTAGGGAGAATAGCAGAACATGCAAAATCTATGTCAGTTTAGAAATTGAAAAGAAGACAAGGTTGACATTTGTTGCAGAAAGATAGAATAGACCTGAATTTTATATGTAACAATAAATTACGTGAATATATAAGTGACATGTGACAATTTATACAGGTATTGAAAACACATCACAAAGAACTATTGGAACAGTAGTCTTAGACCAGAAATAGAAGAACCGTAGAGAATTGTTAAATACACTGAAATAAAGAAAGCAGTATTCATGCTCATAATATCAGAAATTCCAATGGAAATAAGGAAGGATGTGTATTTGTGTTTTATAGTTCATGCAAAAGCATTCAACAAAGTATGTTACAAATGTGTTGGAACTACTAGATAAGAGATATATTTGGGAAGCATCCTCTCTATTTTAATAAGGACCATTGCATATATATATATATATATATATATATTATAAATTATACTTTAGAATATGTACTTACAATCTGCTACAAAACTGTACATTTTGTTTTGTCATTGAAAAAAAACAAAAGAAAAAACAATGTCTCATCAGGTAGTTAATAATGATGGTAAACATTTAAAAAATAAAAATAAAAAAGACTTACTTCCTTTTCTTTTTGGAAATCTTTTCGTATGAGCTAAGAGGCTATTAAAAGTTTTTTTTTTTTTTTACAAATAAATAATAAATATTCATTGCTCTACTTTTATATTAAGCACAGTTTTAAATTATTATTTTGAACGTTGCAAATATTTTCTTCCTTCTTTATTCATGTGGAGATATATATATATATATATTTTTTTTTTTTCATCATTTCACCACAAGCAAGGGTATTTGCACATAAGTGAATGCAAGGAATTTAACTGTAATTCGAACTCAGCTCTCCAATTTTTCATTCTGAGGTTGAAAAGATCTGGTGAGAAAACACATCCTTGTCTTATAGAATGTACAATTGATGTTGAATTTAAATTTTCGAAGATTGTAGGTGGTAATGGAACAAGAAACCAGGAGAAGTGTGAGAAAAACTATTAAAAGAGAACTTATGGTTACATCTAGCTCGATTAAATGGTAAAACGATGATACCTAGTTGGTCATCCAGTGGGAAACTTAAATTCATGTTGGCTAAATCCCATTAGAATAATTGCCAAGAAAATATTTATAAAAAGAAAAATGTATTGAAATTCTATTTGAAAGTTAATTGAAGAGTGTAAAACTACTAGTAGCTTCAGAAATATAAATACCTAAAAGCTGGAAAAAAAAAAAATTACAGATTAACAATTTGTATATAACCTGTCTCTTAATTATAAATTAATGGTACGACTAGATTGACATTCAGGTCCCCACTCTTTTACTGTTGAAATAGTTAAATGTAACCAATTGTCGTCCAACAGTTTCTTTTCTTTTATTTCCCATCTGTGGAACTCCTTTCTGCTTACTTGTTTCTCTGATAGCTACAATCATCAAAAATTTAAATGCAACATCAATTGCCATCTGCTGTCTTCTTGAATCCTGTTCATCTTTTATCCTTTCTTTAATGAGCCTAGTACAAGTGGCAGTCCTGCCATGTTTGATTTAAAACAAAACAAAAAAACATTGGTATCCACTCAGTCAGGAGTCTTAAAGTAATATTAATTGGCTAAGTGATAAAATATATCTATCTAAACTTATTTATAAATCTAACTTTATCAGTGTGTGTGTGTGTGTGTATGTTCATTACCTATAGACTCTGAAACAGCTGAACCGATTTTATTGAAAATTTACACAGTTGAACTATAAGCGTCTGCGAGTGTTCTTAGCTAGGTTTTGTGTTGAGGTACCCCCGATACGAAAATCGATAATCGAAAAAATCAGGTTATAGAAGGAGTGGTCCGATTTTAATCAAATTTGATACACTCATAGACAAAGACATAAGAAACGATATTCACAAGTTTCAAGGTTGCAGTTCTTACAGTAGTGTAGAAAATTTGATATCGATACCAGGAAATCGAAATTTGACTTACATTCATTCATTTTTCTTTCAGTCTACGGTTTCGCTTTAACCAGAAACCACTATTGCTTTTTAGTCTTTTGTGTCAACGTCCAAAGAGTCTGAGCTCCAGGACCATGGATTAGTTTTAAAGCTTTCATTACACCCGAGCAACGCCGGGCTATACTGCTAGTATATATAAAATTTTTTTTTTTTCATTTCACCCCAAGCAGTGATGATGCCACTAGGATGCAAGGTGCTTCTGGAAATGCAAGGCAATGTGAAGATTTTTATGGAAAAAAAAAAAAAAAAAAAAAAAAAAAAGGAAAAAAGGACAATAAAACTACATTTAAATTTTAAAAAATATCAGGTGACAGGGAAACAAGTAACTAAAAGAGACGTTATACTGCTAGTAACTAAAAGAGACGTTATACTGCTAGTAACTAAAAGAGACGTTATACTGCTAGTAACTAAAAGAGACGTTATACTGCTAGTAACTAAAAGAGACGTTATACTGCTAGTAACTAAAAGAGACGTTATACTGCTAGTAACTAAAAGAGACGTTATACTGCTAGTAACTAAAAGAGACGTTATACTGCTAGTAACTAAAAGAGACGTTATACTGCTAGTAACTAAAAGAGGTTATACTGCTAATATATATATATATATAGTCATCTGCAGATAGATCTGTTTCGCTGTATCACAGCTCATCGGTGCGTTTAGACATCCGATTACTTTTTGCCCAGGATTGAAACCTGGCCGAATTGGTGTCAATCAGGGTTTGAGAGCAAAATATATATATTTCTGAAGAAGTGGATTTTTATTTATTAATACAACAGGTTTTTATTCAGTCAGTCAGTTAAGTGCCATACATGATACACGCTTCAGCAATCATGTCTCGAAAGAGACAGACTGACTGGGAAGAAGCTTATCCTGCTGTCAGTTGCCATTACTTTCTACAGTAGACTGGTTGCCAGCCAAGGCTATAGGAGCCTATCTGTCCTGTTATTTAACCCATAACTGGTGAGAAGTGATGGATTAATACCTTTCCCAAGGGTATTTGTGCGTGAAGTGAGTGCAAGAAATTCAACTGGAATTCAAACTAGGCTTCCCAATTTGTCATTCCGTGCTGATATCCACTGCACCACAATGCACAGCCACAGGTTTTTATTACTTTACTATTTTGTTTTTTATTTTTTATTATCTAAACTTATTTATAAAGGAAGATTTGTCTCTGTGTGTGTGTGTGTGTGTGTGTGTAGCTGTGTGTATCCGTTACCTATAGACTCCGAAACGGCTGAACTGACTTTCTTGAAAATTTACAGTTGTACTATAAGCGTCTGCGAGTGTTCTTACCTAGGTTTTGTGTCGAGGTACCCCCGATAAATATTGAAAATCAATAATAAAAAAAATCGGGTTATAGAAGGAGTGGTCCGATTTTAATCAAATTTCATACACTCATAGGCAAAGACATAAGAAACAATATTCAGAAGTTTCAAGGTTGCAGTTCATACAATAGTGCAGAAAATTTATATATATATATATATATTTGTGGTGATAATGGTGTAACTCTCCCACGCTGTCTTTCTGCTGGACATCACGGAGTTGCGCCCCTTTACCTGGGATTCTACAGAGGGACCTTTACAAGATGGACGAACGATACTATCTCTGTCTATGTGAACGTTTGTTTGTGGAATAAAGCTTCCTTAAGCTCTATCTGCCTCCTGTTCGTCTTGTGCTTTTCTCCCTCTCTCTAGTCTCACTTCAATTTATTTTACAAACAAAATATGGAGAAGTACCTGAAGCCCGAGCGACTTAACTTGGACCCGAGTCAACCTGACGCTGCGGACACATGGCGGCATTGGAAGAAATCCTTCCACATATTTTTAGAAACAGCCCACGACTCTCAAGAAACACCACTCGCAGACAGGTTAAAACTGAATTTGCTAATTAATCTAATTTCGCCGGCTATTTTTAAAATCGTCTCGGACGTTGACGACTACCATTCGGCAATGGAGGTCCTAGAAAGTGTTTTTGTACAGCCTAAGAATGTCATATTCAGTAGGCATGTTCTGGCCACGAGAAAACAACAACAACCGGACGAGACTGTCGACCAGTATGTTCGAGCCTTAAAAAAGCTCGCCAAAGACTGCGAGTTCCTAGCTGTGACGGAAGAACAAGCGAGGGACGAATACATTCGTGACGCTCTCATAAACGGTATTTCGTCCAACTATATCAGGCAACGACTACTCGAGAATAAAACACTGGACCTTAAAACCACCTACGACCAGGCCCTCACGCTTGAGACGGCCCAAAAACAGCTAGCGTCTTACTCAGTCTGGAACTCCATTGCTGCTATTCGGACTGAAGAAGACGACCACGACGACGACCCTCAGTCCACGAACGGCGACAAAGAAAATTTTATAGCCGCTATCTCACGACTATGCTTCTTTTGCGGGAACAACAGACATAACCAAAGTAAGTGTCCGGCACGGAATGCTACGTGCAAAAACTGCAAAAAGAGTGGACATTACACACGTGTTTGTAAGTCGCCTCCGGCTACTACCACTACTATGGCTGCTGCTGCTATCAATCCCGGTAAGTCCATCCTTGCAGGTAATTTCTCCGAGAACCTATCGCGCTCGACGTTAAGTGGGACTATCGAAGGTAACTCGATCGATATACTCGTTGATACTGGTAGCTCCGAAAATTTTATTCATCCTGACAAAGTTAGAGAACTTACACTAACTGTCTTGCCAGGTACGGAGAGAATTTTCATGGCTAGCAGTTCTCATTCGTCCACTACCCTAGGACATTGTCTAGTATCCCTCTACTTAAATAATAGAGAGTACAAGGATGTGAAGCTCTCAGTCATGTCGAACTTGTGTTGTGATGTTATTCTAGGGCATGCATTTCTACGACAACATTCTTCTGTAAAAATACCCTTCAGAGGATCGCTCCCTCCCCTTGCTGTGTGTGGACTGACTGCTATACATAACATTCCATATCCTTCTCTGTTTGCTAATTTGACCTCTGACTGTCATCCAATAGCTGTAAAATCCAGGAGACATAGCCTTCCTGACATGAAATTTATTCGGTCGGAAATATCGTGTATGCTAAGGGAAGGGATTATAGAACCTTCTCAATCCCCATGGAGGGCCCAGACACTGGTGATATCGCCCCCAAACCACAAAAAAAGGCTTGTCGTGGATTACTCTCAGACGATAAACCGTTTCACGCTACTGGACGCTTATTCTCTTCCCCGGATAGAAGACATAGTGAACAAAATAGCAGGGTATCGAATATTTAGCACGCTCGATTTGACCAGTGCCTATCATCAAGTTGCCATCAAACCAGAAGAGCGTAAATACACAGCCTTTGAAGCTGCTGGGTCTCTGTACCAATTCCGTTGAATTCCTTTTGGGGTGACCAATGGAGTGGCTAGCTTCCATCGGGTGATTGATGATATCATAAAGCGGGAAGAACTACGAGGCACTTATGCCTATATTGACAACGTCACTATCTGCGGACATAATCAAGCAGAACACGATAGGAACCTGAAAGGCTTTATGGATAGTGTAGCTAAGTATGGCTTAACCCTGAATAAAAATAAATGCTATTATTCTCTTAGCTCTGTGGACTTACTTGGGTATACCATAAGCCAAGGGTCGGTAAAACCTGACCCCGACAGACTTAAAGGGTTGACTGACCTACCGATACCGAAAAACCTCTCTGCCCTCCGACGAGCAATGGGAATGTTCTCACACTATTCTAGGTGGATATCAAATTTTTCTGAAAAGTTATATCCCTTAACTAGAGTTAATAGTTTCCCTCTCAATGAAAAACAGGCTAACGCCTACCGTCTCCTCAAGAAGGAGATCGCTAAATCATCACTGGCCAGTATAGAATCTGATTCACTGCTTGAAATTGAAACGGATGCTTCCAAACATGCGATTGCCGCCTCCCTAACTCAAAACGGTTGGCCCGTGGCTTTCTTTTCTAGAACTCTAACCTCAGCCGAACAAAAGCATTCTGCCGTGGAAAAGGAAGCCTATGCAATCGTAGAAAACTATTAGAAAATGGAGACACTTGTTACTTGGAAAACATTTTAAGCTAATCACTGACCAAAAATCTGTCTCCTTCATGCTAAACCCTCAAAGTAAAAGCAAAATAAAAAACAAAAAGATTACTAGGTGGAAATTAGAACTCGCCTGCTTCTGCTATGACATCGTGTATAGGCCTGGAAAGCAGAATGCTGCGGCGGATGCGCTATCTCGATTTTGCTCTGCTACTGTCACTACTGACAAATTGTTAGATCTACACAAAAATTTATGCCACCCAGGAGTAACACAAATGCTGCATTTTGTTAGGAGTAAGAACATGCCTTATTCAGTCGAAGACATAAAAGCGATAACTAAATCTTGTCAAGTTTGTTCCGAGATAAAACCAAGATTTGTGAAGACATCTCCGCAAACTCTCATAAAAGCAAGCCAACCATTAAGTATGGACTTCAAGGGACCCCTACCCTCCAACACGCGTAACAAGTACATATTAACTGTGGTTAATGAATACTCCTGTTTTCCCTTTGCCTACCCCTGTGCGGACCTCTCTGCTGCTACAGTAAAGAAACACTTATCCAGCCTGTTTTCTATTTTTGGAAACCCTTCTTTTGTGCACTCGGATCGTGGAACTGCCTTCATGTCGGACGAGCTGAAAGAATTCTTACATTCTCGATGCATTGCTTCTAGTCGAACTACTGCGTTCAACCCGCAAGGCAACGGACAAGCGGAGAGATACAATGGCATTATTTGGCAGACAGTGAACCTGGCACTGAGGTCGAGTAATCTCCCTATCGTTAGCTGGGAGAAAGTCCTTGATGTAGCTCTCCACTGTATACGTTCTTTGCTTTCCACTGCCTCCAACTGTACTCCCCACGAACGGATGTTTAACTTCCAATAAAAATCAGCTTCAGGAGAATCCTTACCTACTTGGTTAAGTCGAAAACTGCACTCCTGAAGCGACATGTACGTGGCAGTAAATATGAGCCACTAGTAGAAACTGTTGAGATTCTTGACGCAAACCCTAACTATGCTCATGTGCGGTTGAATAACGGAAGGGAAACGACCATGTCTCTTTGCCATATTGCTCCCCTAGGTGAGAAAGAAAACGGTATGCTATTAGACCTAGAACTGGATTCTACAGAAGCCCTTACCCAGCCTGGCTCTCCTATAGCTCTGCTGGAGGAACCAGCTAACTCTCCTTCTTCGCTGCTAGAGGACCATAGAAACCAGGCAACTGAAGACCCAGCCAACTTCTCTGATTCTAACTCAGAAAAATTTGCACATGCCTCTCCCCTACCTAGGCTTCAGAATGATAACCTGAGGAGCCCTTCAACCGACCAGGAGACAACTAACCTTTGACGTTCTTCTAGAGTTTTTTTTTTTTTTTTAATCATATCACCCCGAGCAAGGCGGTAACGCCACTGATGTGCAGGGGGCTACATAATATTGAAAAGATTGGAAAAGAGAAAACCGGAAACCACATCCTAAACAGGGAACAAGGGATGAGCCTCTTAACCTGTTCAATAGATGTAAAGACCTCAGTACTTAACCGAGAATTCCCTACTTTGATTCCTTTCTCTTTTCTTTTATTTTCAGTTTGAGCTGATAGTCCTGAAGCTACTCTGTCTCTTAGAAGCTAGTAGACCTGGACTTTTCTAGGCGGCGGAGAATGTGGTGATAATGGTGTAACTCTCCCATGCTGTCTTTCTGCTGGACATCACGGAGTTGCGCCCCTTTACCTGGGATTCTACAGAGGGACCTTTACAAGATGGACGAACGATACTATCTCTGTCTATGTGAACGTTTGTTTGTGGAATAAAGCTTCCTTAAGCTCTATCTGCCTCCTGTTCGTCTTGTGCTTTTCTCCCTCTCTCTAGTCTCACTTCAATATTATCTATAAAAGGCAAGATGTTTGTGTGTATGTCTGTTTATCTGCCTGTATGTCTTCATTTTTGCAGCCCTTTTATTTTAGTTTTTGCTTCGGGTTTGGCTCTGAGTAGGTATAATTTTAGTTCTTAGTCTCGGCCATGATACCATTTACTCAGAGGACTTATTTAGCTTTCAAATTTCAGTTTACAACGAAAAAACTTATTTGATATCGATACCAGGAAATCAAAATTTGACTTACATCCATTCATTTTTCTTTCAGCCTAAAGTTTTGCTTTAACTGGAAACAACTATTGCTTTTTAGTCTTTCATGCCAACGTCCAAAGAGTCTGAGCTCCAGGACCATGGGTTAGTTTTAAAGCTTTCATTACACCCAAGCAACACCGGGCTATACTGCTAGTAAACCTATATTTAAGTAGATGCTCTATTTATTTATCAAACAGCATATTCATTATTTATTTTCATCTACTGGTCTGAATATTTGAGGGAACATATTACACACACAAAGAAAAAAAAAGGCTCTCTAAATAGGATTCAAACTTGCATGTGAAGTACATCAGATCTAGCAATAGTTTCTTCTGCCAAGTGCAATGCAGGTTTAAATCCTACTAGATTTGACATATTTTTGCTTAATAAATAAAGCATCTACTGAAATATGAATATCTACTAAAAACAAACACAACCATGTAATGAATTGAGTTCTGGTTGCTGGCATGTGTATACACCACATATATAACAAGCTAAAATTTCCTCCTCTCTCATTCCATGCGCCGATAGCATAGAGAGTAAGCACTTCGACTGACACAAAATCAGTCGAGTTTTGATCCCAGCTAGAAGTAAGTGGATGTCTAACCACACTGATGAGCTGTGATACAGTGAAACAGGCTTGTATGTGGATGACATATATATATATATATATATATATATTACTATACAATTTTCAGTGGGTAAATATATTTCAGTTGTTCTCCCTGTTTTTTTTTATTTTCTGAAGCAGTCGAGATTAATAAAGAAAAATTATACCTCCACTATTCCTTTTCCATCAGGGAAAATGCTTCTCTGATTGAAACTATACATCTAGATTCATCAGATGTACCCACTACAATAATTGTGCAGATGAATGAACTTTATAATAGTGTGTGTGTGTGTGTGTGTATATATATATATATATATCAAAAGATTTTCCTGCAGTAGGTCACCATTACTTTCTGCTGTAGAAATCTATCCTGCTATTTAACCTATAGCTGGAAGTAAAGCAGAGAATTAATGCCTTTCCAAAAGTATTTGTACATAAGGAATTCAAACTCAGCTCTACTGCACCACAATGCACGTATATATAATCAAATTTTTTAAACTAAGATGCCCATTTCAACAAGTGAATTTAACACCCATCAGCAAGAATGGGTGTTAAATTCATACATTACCTCCAAGCCGCCTTTTTTTCTGTTGGCGGCAGGGGGGGGGGTGTAACATTATATATAAAGAAAAGTACAAGCAGAGAAACTATTCTTAGCCAACACATTTCTTCCTCAGAGAGACTTTATCAAGGTAAATGTAGAATTTATTTTGTTGTATGTTTATATATACAAGAGCAAAGAGGCATTGGTTCATGAATTTAAAATAAGTTTTCTATAGCAAATTTTACCCTTATATTTCAGCAGGAATATGCTGGTGTATTGCTATGTTGCTTAGTTCTATGTCAGTATTTCAAATCACTGCTGGCTTTAATTTTATGTATGTTTGCTTTAACTTAACAAATCTAACAAAATAAAAATGTTTAAGTGGATTTTTAACTCTTTACAGTCATTTCATGCCAAAACAAAATTATTTCAGCTTATATTTAGGAAAATGGACAATTTTTTGTTTTAATATTTTCAGATATAATCAAACCGATTTTGAAAATGTTATAACTTTATTTTAATATTTTTGAACAGTTATTTTAGGCTGTTTGCCTTAAAGAATTTGTATCTTTTGCGGTCAAAATCAATGCATTCAATTAGAGAATGTTTTATCATTTATTGAGTTTGGCATGTACGACACCATGGTGGTTCCAATTTTGTTTTGAATGAATGTGTTAATTTCGATAGTGGCAGTGTTTTTTTTTTCTTGAGGGGTTCTTAAGAATGTATTTAGTCTGGCATTTTTCTGTGTCATTGCTCTTGCCACTGATTTTGCATGTGTTTCTTAATTATGATTTTAGCTCAGTGGATAGAATTTGGTAATTCTCAGAAATTAGTTTTAATTTCTTAATTTTTATCTATTTGCAGCGGTAATGCAACAAAGACTATCTCAAAAGAGACAGAAGGTATGCTTTATCTGCTACTGGCATGTTGAAAACAAAAAAGAACACGAGAAGTGTAACTGGTGTTATGGAGTAAAATGTGGTAGTCTCGCGCGAAGTGGTAAGATTCAATAAATATAAAAGACTGAAGCTTAAGTCAGTAAGCAGTATGTTTTTTTTTTTGTGTTTTGGCATGGTGAGCATACATTAGTTAATTTGAATACGTGCAGAGATTATTACCGACCCACTTTAACAGTGTTCCAGCAAAAATTTACTCTGTCAGCTAGGAGAACTACAGACGTTACAAAACACTGCTTTATCATTGTCCTTAATTCCTACATGGCTAAGAATGAACAGATTTTTTTTTTAAACAGATTTCTTCCAATATTTTAGCTAACAAACGTTTTTGCAGCTTTTTGATTTTGAGAGATATTAATGCTGATATGAATTTTTAAAGATTTTTCTTTAGTAAGCACATTGATGGCTATATCTATTCAGTCAGTCAGTTAAATACCATATGTGAAACATGCTTGAGCGATCATGTCTCGAAAGAGACATGACTGACTGGGCAGAAGATTATCCCACAGTAAGTTGCCATTGCTTTCTGCGGTAGACTGGTTGCCAGCCAAGGCTATAGAACCCAATCTGTCCTGTTATTTAACCCATAACTGGAAGGGAAGAGACGGATTAATACCTTTCTCAAGGGTATTTGCGCATAAGTGAATGCAATGAATTCAACTGGAATTCGAACTCGGATCCCTGAATTCTCATTCCGAGCCGATATCCACTGCGCCACAACGCACATCCTATATCTATTACAACAACAAAAAATATATTTCCTTTTATATAAGATGACACAGTACACGAAGGATGTAAGATTTACATTTGATAAAAGTAAGAAGATACAAGAAGGCTACCCTAAGAACAAAATTCACGTTTGCTCTCCAGTTTGTACGTAAAATTCAGATACATCTAACCCAGAATCTATGGATAAAACTTGTACCCAGTTATGCCAGAGTCAATACATAAAACGCAGCCACATTTAGGCTCGAGTCTGTAAGTAAAATTCACATGGGTCATATGTAAAACCCAGCTGCATTTACACTATAATCTGTATTTACAAGTCAGCTGGGGGTTTACACTAATTCCTAGACATCCACCCAGAAGGTAACCCCTTTTGGGGTTTGGTGTATTCCCAACTATACCAACAATATGAATACATAATGTTGAGAATGACATATTTATAACATGAGGAAATGATGATGATTTTCATGATCTGTAGAACATGTCTGAACATGAAAAAAAAAAAAAAAATCTTGTTTTTGATCCAGCAACCTGACAGTATCTAAATCTAAACTTATTTATAAATGGAACTTTGTGTTTGTCTGTGTCCATTACCTATAGACTCCGAAACAGCTGAACCGATTTTCTTGAAAATTTACACAGTTACACTATGAGCGTCTACAAGTGGTCTTGGCTAGGTTTTATGTCGAGGTACCCCCGATAAATACTGATAATCGAAAAAATTGAGTTATAGAAGGAGTGGTCCGATTTTAATCAAATTTGATACATTCATAGACAAAGACATAAGAAACGATATTCAGAAATTTCAAAGTTGCAGTTCTTACAATAGTGCAGAAAATCGGTAACACCACTGATGTGCAGAGGGCTACGCAAGAGTGAAAAGATTGGAAAAGAGAAAGCCGGAACCACATCCTAAACAGGGAACAAGGGATGAGCCTCTACACCTGTACAATAGACGTAGGTGGAGTGTGAACTGGGTGATAGTTTACTCTATCTACTCCAATTGATAGATGAGGTACTATTTAGATTATTTACATTGTTCCAACTGTTGTCATGTTTTTTGACATTTCTGACCATTGTACACTTCAGCCTTCTTCAGATGATAGGAATTTTGAACCAAACCCTTTATTTCAATCACTGGGGTAGATCATTCATTCCATGTGCAATGTTACTTTCAGATACCACATAGAGTTGATATCAAGGGAGATAACTAAGTTATTTGTTCACCTCTGCTGTAGCCAGATGAATTCAAGATATTTTGGGTCAAGTCATCTGAATTAACCAACATCTTTATCCACTGGGCCCAGCGATTGTAAAAAAGGGTTCGGTTCAAAATTTATAGCACCTGAGGAAGTCCGGGGCATACAAGGGCTGAAACATCACAAACATGGCAATAAAGATGAGGACAACAGTCTGAACAATGTAAATAAGGAAAAGGTGTTTTGTTGTAACATTAATCAATTCAGATTATCAAAACTTGATAGATCTTGTTAATATACTTGAATCAGCTCAAAGTCGAAAAAGATGTTTAAATATCAATTTTTATTCTCATGTTTTTCTTTTTTTTTTTTTTTTTACAACTTAATTTTTTAGCAAGTGTGAGTGTTAAAGTGTTTATATTTGCCAGGAAACAGTCCTTTTTTTTTGTAGTTGTAGTAGAAACATGATTTCTTTTCATGTATGAGAACAAAAACTGGAGAGTGATGAGGAAAATGTAAATGCTATGTAGTTTGGTGAGGATGACAGATGAATGTATAAGGGAATTTTTCTGAAGTCAAGCGTTGTGACCTCTTGCCATCTGTTGACAGT
This sequence comes from Ascarosepion bandense, assembly GCA_037127315.1. Lineage (NCBI taxonomy): Eukaryota > Metazoa > Mollusca > Cephalopoda > Sepiida > Sepiidae > Ascarosepion > Ascarosepion bandense. The sequence continues at coordinate 5,500,979 of JBBBDQ010000913.1, forward strand.
TTTCTCTTCTCATTTCTCTGGAAACTTTGCTTTAATATTCTTCAATGGGATCACAAAGCATGTTTATAATTGTTTGCAGGAATGTAACCCGTTGGCTTAAAAAGCTTTAATTTTTTTTAAACCCTGCACAATGAACAATCCTCTAACTCAGACATTAATCTTTTGTCATTTAGTGTTTCTGTATCTTCACTTGCCATTTCTTCTTCTTCTATGTGCCCTGTCCCTTCAGGACGTAGGCGATCATGGCCCTCCACGTCTCCCTATCCCTTGTGGCCCTCAGCATGTTTGTTCCTGTTACTCCTGGTAACTCCCGTTCCATCATCCACCCAATCAGGCCCTGCAAATATGTTATCCACTGCCTTCCTCTGTCTCTCTTTCCCTCTACCTGGCCAGTCAGTATCAGGTTCTCCAAACTCTCCTTCCTCATTATGTGTCCCAGGAACTTCAGTTGTCTCTTCCTGATGCTCGGTATTAATTTCCTTTTGGTTGCCATTCTTTCCAACACCTCATCATTGCTTGCATGTTCAGTCCACGGTATCCGCAGCATCCTTCTGTAGAACCCCATTTCCGCTGCTTCCAGTTTTGTCCTCATTTTCGATGATATTGTCCAGCACTCACTACCGTATTGAAGAACTGACATCACATAGCAATCCAGCACTCTTTTCTTTGTTTCTAGTGAAATTTTCCTGTGTGTTAGTACTTTGCTCAGCTTCTGGAACGCGCCCTTTGCCATGCCAATTCGCCTTCTGATCTTTCCATCTCCTGTTAGAACACTTCCTAGATATTTAAATTTTTGCACCTGCTTTATTCTGGTATCCCTCACCTGTATTTGGCATTTTGGGTTGCACCTTTTGCTGATGACAATGCATTCAGTTTTCTTAAAGTTTATTTGTAGTCCTTTTTTGTCACTCTCCACTGCTACCTTCTGTAGGAGGTCCTGCAGTTTCCTTTCCGTGTCTGCAATCAGCACTGTATTATCTGCATACCTTATGTTGTTCAAGTTGTGGCCTCCAATAACAAATCCTGGCGTGTCGTCTAGGGTCCTCAAAATATTCTCGCTGTACAGGTTGAACAAATCCAGTGAAAAGACACATCCTTGTCTTACGCCTCTTTCTATCTTTGTAAATCTACTGAGATCGTTACCTGTCTGTATGCAGGCCGTTTGCTGCCAGTAGAGATTCTTAATTACTCTGATGTCTTTCCCGAAAATGTCTAGGCTGCCGAGCATCTCCATCAATTCTTTGTGTCGTATCTTGTCGAATGCCTTCGCATAGTCAATGAAACATAGGTATAAGTCTTTCTTCATTTGTATTGCCCTTTCAGAGAGCATCCTAATCATGAATATGGCGTTCCTTGTTCCAGCGTCTTTAATGAACCCACACTGTTCCTGCCCTATCTCTGGCCTGATTCTGATTCTCGCTCTATTCATCAGGATTCCGACAATCAGTTTTGTGATGTGACTCATTAAGCTGATAGTTCTGCATAGTTCACACTTGTTTGTACCTGGTTTCTTCGGCAGTGCTATAAATATCGACTTGTATAGGTCATCTGATATTATTCCACTGCTATAAATTTTGTTTATTATGTCGGTAATTTTTTCTATGCCATATTCTTCTAAGGCTATCAGCAGCTATATCACTATGCCCTCTGGACCAGCTGCTTTGTTTCTTTTCATTTTGGCCATTGCAGCTTCCACTTCAGATTTTAGTATTTTTGGTCCATCCATCTCTTGTGTATTCTCGGTTGTTCTCTCCTGTCGCAAAAAAGATCCTTTATATACTCTTCCCATCGCTGGAGTATTTCCTCTTTCTCCAATATGATTGTTCCATCCTTGGATTTTATGCATCCTGTTGAGGAGCAGGTTTTTTTGTCCTGTCAGTTCTCTTATCTCTTTATGCATCTCTGCTTTATTGGTCCTGCTCATTCTCTCTACTTCTGCGCATTTGTTGCCATTTATTAATTTCTTTAACAATCAATTTTGGTCAATTTCCTGTCTTTGAGATAAAAAATGTTCAATTACACTGATTCCCAATCAACAAATATGGCCAACATATCAAATACCTTTTGTAAACAATTGTTATAAACATCTACTCCAACAGCTTCTTTTCTCGCACTTTCCGCCTGTGGAATTCCCTTCCACATACTTGCTTCTCCGACAGTTACGACCTCCAGGAGTTTAAATGTAAGGTCAATAGATTTAAACTCCTAACACACAACCATTCACTCAAACACTCTTCCCATCTACATCCTTACCCATCTATCACCCTCCTTCTGACATTTTCTATATCTAACCACCCTTTCTCACCAACTTCCCCTATGTAACCCCCTGCGCAATAGTGGCAGTGGAATGCCTTGCTTGGGGTGAAATGATGAAAAAAAAAAAAATCTGCTTACATTGTTTTTATTATCTATTATGCTAAGTCTATCTGTAATATTTCTATTTCAAATAAGAGGTTATTTTAAACCCAGTAACTCTAGAAGTTATGCCAGGATTTGTCATCACAAGCCACAACCTGAACAACATAAGCAGATGATACAGTGCTGATAGCAGACATGAAAGCAAAACTACAAAATCTCCTACAAAAGGTGACTGAAGAGAGTGACAAGAAAGGACTACAAATAAACTGCGAGAAAATTCAATGTATGGTCATCAGCAAAAAAAGCAGGCCAAAATGCCAAATACAGGTGGGGAATACTTAAATAAAGCAGGTACAAAAACAAATATCTGAGAAGTCTTCTAACAGAAGATGGAAAGTGCAACACAGAGAATTGAAGGCAAAGTGACATAGTGAAGGACACATTCCAGAAGCTGAGTAGAGTATTAAGAGACAGGAAAATTTTACTAGAAACAAAAAAGTTAATGCTATGTGATGTCAGTTCTTCAATATGGCAGTAAATGCTGGACAATATCATAAAAGATGAAGTAAAAACTTGAAATGAAATTGAAATATGGTTCTATAGAAGGATGCTGCAGATATCATGGATCAAGAATGTGAGCCATGTTGAGGTTCTGGACATGATGGTAACAAAAAGGAAATTAATACTGACCATCAGAAAGAAACAGCTAAAGTTCTTGGGACATGCAATGAGGAAAGACAGCTTGAAGAATCTAATACTAACAGGCCAGATAAAGGGGAAAGAGAGACAGTGGAAAGCAGCATGTAATATACTTGATAGGCCTGAGCAAGCAGATGGCAGAACGAGGGTTGTGTGGTGTAATAGGAGAAAGTGTGCTAAAAGCCACCAGGGATAGTGAGACATGGAAGACCATGATCGCCTACATCTGAAAATGACAAGACAATATAGAAGAAAACTTTCTAGAAACATTTACTTTGCATAATACATCCCCACTTCCTATTTTACCTTTAATTTCTGTTCAAAATGTTTCATAATATATACAAAAAAAATAATACAGTACACACCTGAGCGTTTTATTTTTTTTTCACGTCCTGAAATTGACATCTACTGGTCTGGAGAAACCCGAAGTATTATTAAAGAGATTGAGCCTGCATGCCCATTAATCTGGGAAAATACCTTTAAGCTAGACATACTTCCAATGAAAAATGTGCATTCCTTTGTGGAGAAAAAAGAAAAAGAAATTTAGTCATGCTCTGCTGTGAGGTCACTCATGGCTGAGTGATTTAGTATGTCTATGTTAAAAATAGTTTTACATGATATAGAGAATGCATTTATTCCCTTTTGAGAGTCACATTTTTTTTTTTTTTTGTGTCTGAAAACATGTACTTGTGTTTAAATATAATTCCCTTTTCTTTTAGGTTTCATTCAAAATTTCTTGCATTAAGCACAAAATATGGTACATACACTCTTGAACAAAAAACGTAGCAAAGAATTTATATTTTAAGATTGTCTAAATTCAATGAAGCAAAAGAATAAACCATGCGGCAATAATTATGTTTTTATGCAAGGGTTAGGGTTAACCCTAAACAGTTCTGCTCTTAACTAATATGGTCACTATAAGCATATTTTTAATTATTTTTTTTCTTAAGCCAATATTGTTCTTAATATATATTATCCATAAAAGCAATTAAAAGCTTCTCTAATCAAATAATGCAACAATTTTATAGCAGTTTTTGTTTTACAATTCAGAGGTGGCTTTTCAGTAAGACAGGGTTCAAGTTCACAAAAAATATTGATAATTCTCCAAACAGTTCTGCTCTTAACTAATATGGTCACTATAACATATTTTTAATTATTTTTTTTCTTAAGCCAATATTGTTCTTAATATATATTATCCATAAAAGCAATTAAAAGCTTCTCTAATCAAATAATGCAACAATTTTATAGCAGTTTTTGTTTTACAATTCAGAGGTGGCTTTTCAGTAAGACAGGGTTCAAGTTCACAAAAAATATTGATAATTCTCCAAACAGTTCTACTCTTAACTAATATGGTCACTAAAATAATCTCACTGAAGTTTTCAAGATTTCATAAAATTAAGTCGATGAAACAAGATTTTGCTAAGTCACTTTTTAAGTCACAGATACAAGAATAATAATGCCTTAAAAAAAAAAAATACTGAGACACTCATTCTTCTCAATGCTTATCCCCAAATGCTTATTAAATACTCATATATATATATTGTTTTTACACATCATGTGATCCCAGAAGTGTGATACCTCTCATGACTTCAAGACAAGGTCAACTGTGTTTGCTTTATGGTGATCCATGTTCAAAAGGTGTTGGCAGTGACACTTTATTCCTATATAACAAGTAAAAGATTTTCTAGTAAAATGCATTTAAAAAATAATTTCATTCATTTGTAAATAAGTCTGGAAATTTTCATTAAAATTCCACAATTATTTTATTTTTGCAAGAATTTTCAAATTAATATCTTTCGCCACAAAGACACTAAAATTTGCTATGCTAATTTATAGTATATCCACTGAGTTAAGAAAACAAAAAATTTAAATCAGAATTCCAAATGTAAAAAATTTAAAATTTAATTAATATTAAAAAATAATTTGTTTTTCTTCCTCTTAATAATAAAGATTTCACCACTAAAACTTCATTTTCATTAAGTTTTGAGCATTTTTACATCATGGTAATTTCATTTTTTAGTATTTTTGTGTAGATACCTACAATAAAACAAAAAAGCAAACTATGTGCAATGATAAAAAAAAGTTTTGTAAACATAGTTAATTATTTTTCTTTGGAAAAAACGTAATAAATGTTCATTAACATTATTTTGACTGTCTTTTTTTCACTCATAAAAAACAGCTTTAACATGGTTCTGATTTTCATTTTCTTCTGCTTAAAAGTTACTTTCATGTTAACAGTAAATACAACAAAAACACGTCTGTGCGTTTTCAAAGAAAATTTCAATTAAGTAATCTGAATTAGCTTGGTCATAGGTCTATAGGTAACAGACACACACACAAAGACAAAGTTCCATTTATAAATAAGTTTAGATCAGATTTAGATTAGATAGATTGAGACTAGATTTCTGAGATGAGTAATTTTTCAATATTATGATTATTCTAAACTATTGTTCTCATCTTGGTTGATATAGATGTCATTATGGACACAACATTTCAACAAAGTACACTCTGGCCATTATCAAGCATCCATTGATTAGCTGATATGGATTATCTGTTAATTATTGTTCTTTTCTGCTGGAATTGGTACGTCACTACCAGATCCAGGGATTGAACTCATGACCACTAGATGATAGTAAAATAATTTATAATCAACTGCTATATCCGCTACACTACCATTCCAAAGGACATTAGTGGTGTATTTTTGGAGCCTTTTATATTTAGTGACTAATAGTTTTGACAACTGATTATATCAGTGGATTCGTATCACTTTTTCATAATTTTAGCATTTATTTCTGAGATGAGTAATTTTTTAATATCTTGGTATTATTTTGAACCATTGTTGCATTGATAGTAACATCTATATTAACCAAGATGAGAACAATACCAAGGTATTGAAAAGACCATTTTTCAACAAGCTTATACTAGAGCATGTACTACCAAAAGGAAAAAGTCATGGTTTTAGCTTCAGCCTTTATATTTGTGATGTTTTGTTGAACTTTTGACCTGTTCAATTGCCAAATCATTGCCCCATAGAGAACATATGGACGCATATTCAGGTCAAACTGGTTGGGAGATTTAGCCGTAGGAATTAGTCAGAGATGAATAAAAGATGTAGCACAATCAGTTTCCCTAAATGACTCAGTTTTCTGAATAAAAACAAAGGAACAGCTATCCCATGCTAACATATACTCTGCCCACAAACACTGCATTCATTATTGCATACCATTGAGGCATATTTCACCTATAGTTGTGATATCTGGGCAGAGCATACTCAGAAAAAAATTATGAAGCTAATTAAATATTAAACAGCTAAGATTTACAATCTATTTAATTGTAACTAGCAGTATAGCCCGGTGCTGATCGGGTGTAATGAAAGCTTTAAAACTAATCCATGGTCCTGGAGCTCGGACTCTTTGGATGTTGGCATGAAAGACTAAAAAGTAATAGTTGTTTCCAATTAAAGCGAAACCGTAGACTGAAAGAAAAATGAATGGATGTAAGTCAAATTTTGAAGTGTGGTGAGAATCGGATAAAAATTGCGGATTTGTATAAAGGACATACAGACAGACACACACACAAACATCTTGCCTTTATATATATATATATATATGTAAAAATCGATTTCTGCACTATTGTAAGAACTGTAACCTTGAAACTTCTGAATATCGTTTCTTATGTCTTTGTCTATGAGTGTTTCAAATCTGATTAAAATCAGATCACTCCTTGTATAACCCGATTTTGCATTAACCCATTCAATCTACTCTCAGTACCTTAACCCTTCTCTTACCCACTTCCTGACATGCTCTGTAATCTGTCATTTTTTCTCACAACTTTCCTATGTAACCCCCTGCACACTAGTGGCAGTAGACTGCCTTGCTTGAGGTGATATGATTATATAAAATAAAAAATAAGAATAGAAAAAAAAAACTCTAAATAACCATCTTTTTTCATTTATAAACCCTGTTCAGGCATTTCTTTTTTTTTTCAAGCTTATCAAGTATGTTACGTGTTGCATTCCTTTGTCCCGCTTGCCTTCACCACCCTGTGAGTATCAGATTTTCCAAACCCTCCTTCCTTATTATTTTCCCAAGAAATGTCTCTTCTTGATGTTAATTAGAAGTTTTTTTTTTGCTTCCACTTTCTCAAAAATACCATCACTACTCACATAGCTGAATTAAACACAGTAAACCCTAAAAGTGTGTTGTGGTGCAGTGGATATCAGATCAAAATAAGAAATCAGAGGGCCGAGTTCGAATTCCAGTTGAATTCATTGCATTCACTTACATGCAAATATCTTTGGGAAAAGTATTGGTCAGTCTTTTCTCCCTCCAACAATGGGTTAAATAGCAGGACAGATTGGGCTCTATAGCCATGACTGGCAACCAGTCTACTGCAGAAATTAATGGCAACCTGCGGGAAAATCTTCTGCCCAGTCACTAAATTTTGAAAGACATGATTGCCCAAGCTTGTACTACGTATGACATTGACCTGGCTGAAACCGTTCTGCCACTGTTTTTGAACCATTATAATTCCTGTTCTGCCATCCATTTCTCAAGCTTGTCAAGTACGTTATGTGTTGCTTTCTCCTGTCCAGCTTTCCTTCACCATCCTGTGAGTATCAGATTTTCCAAGCTCTCTTTCCTTATTGTTTACACTAGAAATTTCAACTAACTCTTCCTGATGTTAAGTAAAGTTTATTTTTTGTTTCTATTTTCTCTAAATCCTTGTTGTGAGTATCAGGTTTTCCAAGCTCTCTTTCCTCATTACATGTCCTAGAAATATCAACTGCCTCTTCCTGATATTAAGGGTGAGTTTCCTTTTTGTTTCCATTTTCTTTAAAGCTGCTCACAGAGTAGATGAAATAAACACAGGTAAAAAAAAAAAAAAAAAAAAAAAAAAAAAGTTCTACACAAATACTGGTATCCACTAAAAAGTATTAAATTTATATGACAAGTGAAAATTTTCTAAATTTTGTAAAATATTTTTCATCTCATTACAAATGTCATTTTCAGCGGGGACACAAGTTGACATTCTTGTTATCTTAAACAGTGACATTAATGTAAACCCACCATGAAATCAAGACTTTAACAACAAAAAATAAGCCTCCAGATAGAAATTCAACCTTGTATTCTCTTTTATCAACATGTAAATGACTCCTTCAGACAAAGTGTACCCTACCAATTAGGCTAATTAAGTATGATACGTAAATGCTTAATTACCCACTTTAGGGGAATGCATGAGATGTGCGCCCCTTAAGTTCTTCCAGTACATCCTGGAATCAATACTCCCATGCTTGTCCCGCTCGTATAATGAAATGAATAAGTAAAAGAAATTTTTTTTTTTTTAATCGTATCACCCCGAGCAAGGCGATAACACCACTGATGTGCAGGGGGCTACGTAATAGTGAAAAGATTGGGAAAGAGAAAACCGGAAACCACATCCTAAACAGGGAACAAGGGATGAGCCTCTTCACCTATAATAGACGTGGGTGGAGTGTGAACCGGGCGATAGATAGATCTATCTATTCCAATTGAAAAAAAAAAAAGTGAGAAGATTGGTAAAGAGAAAGCCGGAAGCCACATCCTAAACAGGGAACAAGGGATGAGCCTCTTTACCTGTCCAATAGACGTGGGTGGAGTGTGAACCGGGCGATAGATAGATCTATCTACTCCAATTAAAAAAAAAAAAAAAAAGTGAGAAGATTGGTAAAGAGAAAGCCGGAAACCACATCCTAAACAGGGAACAAGGGATGAGCCTCTTTACCTGTCCAATAGACGTGGGTGGAGTGTGAACCGGGCGATAGATAGATCTATCTACTCCAATTAAAAAAAAAAAAAAAAAAAAAGTGAGAAGATTGGTAAAGAGAAAGCCGGAAACCACATCCTAAACAGGGAACAAGGGATGAGCCTCTTTACCTGTCCAATAGACGTGGGTGGAGTGTGAACCGGGCGATAGATAGATCTATCTACTCCAATTAAAAAAAAAAAAAAAAAGTGAGAAGATTGGTAAAGAGAAAGCCGGAAACCACATCCTAAACAGGGAACAAGGGATGAGCCTCTTTACCTGTCCAATAGACGTGGGTGGAGTGTGAACCGGGCGATAGATAGATCTATCTACTCCAATTGAAAAAAAAAAAAAGTGAGAAGATTGGTAAAGAGAAAGCCGGAAACCACATCCTAAACAGGGAACAAGGGATGAGCCTCTTAACCTTACTTGAATTTGTGTCAAGAAATAAGCCATTGGTCTGTGTATAACAAATTTCAGACATTGAACAGGTGAAGAGGCTCATCCCTTGTTTCCTGTTTAGGATGTGGTTTCCGGCTTTCTCTTTTCCATTCTTTTTACCCTTTCGTAGCCCCCTGCGCATCAGTGGCGTTACCGCCTTGCTTGGGGTGATATGATTAAAAAAAAAAAAAAAAAATATGTAAAGCTTATTTCAAACCTGAAAAGGACAAGAATTCTATTCTAATAACGACACAGTTCCATAATATGTAAAAAGTATTATATAAGAACAGGTCAAACCCAAAAAAACTAAGCTTATCAAAATGAAATACAATATTACATGGCACCCGAAAGAAATAAGATCTACTTTGATCAAATAGATCTTCTATGAAGTGACATTGGGATCTGAAGGGTCGAAGTCAGTAGCAACACAGGTTGCAACAAACAGCTTCAAAAGCGATTTTATGTCATGAATAAGAAAGCATCAGTAAAAGTATGAAAACTCTTAATGTTATTTACTTGGCATCACCCACTCACTAAAATGAGTGCCATGGGTAAGAAACACAAGAGATGTTTAATATATAAAGAAACCTCCAGAGACAGTGCATGACATTAGATGTTTCTTTGTACACAGGAGAGAGAGTCCTCATGAGAATTACTGACAGTTACCCAAAATCAATAGAACTGACATAATATTGGCCATATAGTGTTTAAATTTCCAATAAAACAACAGTAGGACATTTCAGTCTCTTATTTAACATGTTCATATTCATATTCCACATGAGATGCTCGAGAAAGTTGCTCTGCACCAAATGGCAGTACGAGGTTCCAGACATGAAGGTACTCAAGCGGCCATGTACACAGCATGGAAGACAACTGCCTTTCAAAGTGTCCCTTTTACGGGGAGCTCAAGGAAGGGAAGAGATCTCAGTGGACAGAGGAAGTGCTTCAAGGACACCCTCAAGGCATCTCTGAAACACTGCAACATCCCCACTGCCCTGCCAGGTATGCCTCAGTCAAAGCAGGTATAGCAGACAGACATACCAGGCATATCAACACCTCTATGGGTTATTTAATGCCAAAAAGGTGGGGTCTTAAGGGTATTTTTTTGTATGTTCGGTTATGGTGAGAAGGTTGGTTTAGTCAGATTATAATAAAAATTTTTTTACTTTTCTTTTTTATTTTAGAAAACTGAAAATGTCTTCTAGTTTTGTATTCAAAAATGATTTACTGAGAACAATTTTTTCCTTCAAAAATGTGCTGGCGTAATCATTTTCCTTCAAAAATGTGCTTGCGTAATCATTTTTTCCTTCAAAAATGTGCTGGCGTAATCATTTTTTTCCTTCAAAAATGTGCTGGCGTAATCATTTTTCCTTCAAAAATGTGCTGGCGTAATCATTTTTCCTTCAAAAATGTGTAGTAATGTTTTCCTTCAAAAATGTGCTGGCGTAATCATTTTTTCCTTCAAAAATGTGCTGGCGTAATCATTTTCCTTCAAAAATGTGCTGGCGTAATCATTTTTTCCTTCAAAAATGTGCTGGCGTAATCATTTTCCTTCAAAAATGTGCTGGCGTAATCATTTTTTCCTTCAAAATGTGCTGGCGTAATCATTTTCTTCAAAAATGTGCTGGCGTAATCATTTTCCTTCAAATGTGCTGGCGTAATCATTTTTTCCTTCAAAAATGTGCTGGCGTAATCATTTTCCTTCAAAAATGTGCTGGCGTAATCATTTTTTCCTTCAAAATGTGCTGGCGTAATCATTTTTTCCTTCAAAAATGTGCTGGCGTAATCATTTTCCTTCAAAAATGTGCTGGCGTAATCATTTTCCTTCAAAATGTGCTGGCGTAATCATTTTTCCTTCAAAATGTGCTGGCGTAATCATTTTTTCAGCTAAAAATGTGCTGGCGTAATCATTTTCCTTCAAAAATGTGCTGGCGTAATCATTTTTCCTTCAAAAATGTGCTGGCGTAATCATTTTTCCTTCAAAAATGTGCTGGGGTAATGTTTTCCTTCAAAAATGTGCTGGCGTAATCATTTTCCTTCAAAAATGTGCTGGCGTAATCCTCATTTTTTCCTTCAAAAATGTGCTGGCGTAATCATTTTTTCCTTCAAAAATGTGCTGGCGTAATCATTTTCAGCTTCAAAAATGTGCTGGCGTAATCATTTTTCCTTCAAAAATGTGCTGGCGTAATCATTTTCCTTCAAAAATGTGCTGGCGTAATCATTTTCCTTCAAAAATGTGCTGGCGTAATCATTTTCCTTCAAAAAATGTGCTGGCGTAATCATTTTTTCCTTCAAAAATGTGCTGGCGTAATCATTTTCCTTCAAAAATCTGCTGGCGTAATCATTTTCCTTCAAAAATGTGCTGGCGTAATCATTTCCTTCAAAAATGTGCTGGCGTAATCATTTTTTCCTTCAAAAATGTGCTGGCGTAATCATTTTCCTTCAAAAATGTGCTGGCGTAATCATTTTTTCCTTCAAAAATGTGCTGGCGTAATCATTTTTTCCTTGAAATGTGCTGGCGTAATCATTTTTCCTTCAAAAATGTGCTGGCGTAATCATTTTCCTTCAAAAATGTGCTGGCGTAATCATTTCCTTCAAAAAATGTGCTGGCGTAATCATTTTCTTCAAAAATGTGCTGGCGTAATCATTTTTTTCTTCAAAAATGTACTGTAGGTAATTTTTTTTTCCTTCCAAGATGTACTGGAAGTAATATTTTTTCTTCAAAAATGTACTGTAGGTAATATTTTTTTTTCTTCAAAAATGTACTGTAGGTAATATTTTCTTCAAAAATGTATGTAGGTAATATTTTTTTCTTCAAAAATGTACTGTAGGTAATATTTTTTTCCCCTTTATTTTTATGTATATATTTGTAAAAAGCGTAATTTTATACTTTTGACCCCAGTTTGGGGGTTAACTATTTGCCCATTGCAGGGACCCTTACAGGTGCTACCACTCTGGTTCAGGGTGGACCGGGGAACAACAGCAATTAAGAGGTGGTTCCATACTCCTCACAACCTCCCAATCAGAGGCCTTGCTGCCGGATACAGTTTATCCTCATGCCCAGGACCACAGACTTTGAAGCACAACGCACTTAAGAACTGCAGCAAAAGCCACAATCCTAGAAAGAAGAATCAAGCTCCCCTTCCCAACCAGAATTTTCTCTTTTCACACACACACTGCAGCAGAAAATTCAGAGTGAACATTGGTCTGATTAGCCATTTCTGTACCCCTAAGTTTCCTAACAGTAAAAATGATCATCTTCACTTCAGAAGGACAAACTACTTCATTCAATGTGTGTTTTCTTTTCTAACCATTTCACCCCAAGTTAGGCAAAAAAAAAATGACACAAAAAAAATGCCAGGGGTTACTGAGAGTGAAAGAGAATGAGAAAAATATACAGAACAACATGGACAATAAAAGAACAGGTTTCAGGAAGACAAGATGGTGACTAATACTGCATTTAACAATTTTAAAGATTGTAGGTGGTAGGGAAGCAAGAGACTAGAACAAAATTCCACACTGAGTAGAGTGAGAAAAGAAACTATTTGAATAGAACTTATTACATCTAGATATTTCATCAATAAAATGAGACCTAATTTTCAATCTAGTAAATGGTATCATGACAGACTAAAAACTACAATTATACCTACTTAGAGCCAAACACCTAAGCAAAAACTAAAATAAAAGGGCTGAAAAAAAAAAAAAAAAAGACATACAGGCAGATAAACAGACACACACAAACATGTTGCCTTTTATAGATACAGTGTAACCCTGATAACCCTGAGAGTTGTTGGGGCCAGATAAAAGTTCTCTTATATCAGGTTTTCTTTTATATCCGGGTTTGGTCTATTTTATATACATTACCACAGGCTCTAATTTGGGACCAGAGAAAATCTCTCTTATATCCTAGTTTCTCTTATATCCGGGTTATACTCAAAGTTATGCGGACAAAGTACCATGCAGGAGAGCTTATTAGAACCATTTCTAGAAAAATATTTCTAGAAAAGACAGAAGGAAAATCATGGCACAACAGTAAAAAAACAAAAAAAACAACAAGTGACTATAGATGAGATGCCAGGTCAGGACAGATAACTTATTTTTTTTTTTTCCCAAGAATCTGAACATATATAAGGTGACCTCAAAATATATACTTGTATACTTCTTCTATGTGCCCTGTCCCTTCAGGACGTAGGCGATCATGGTTCTCCACGTCTCCCTATCCCTTGTGGCTCTTAGTATGTTTGCTCCTGTTGCTCCTGGCAACCCCCATTCCATCATCCACCTGATCAGACCCTGCAAATATGTTATCCTCTGCCTTCCTCTGTCTCTCCTTCCTTCTATCTGACCAGTCAGTATCAGGTTATTCAGGCTCTCTTTCCTCATTACATGTCCCAGGAACTTCAGTTGTCTCTTCCTGATGCTCAGCATCAATTTCCTTTTGGTTACCATTCTTTCCAACACCTCCTCGTTGCTTGCATGCTCAGTCCACGATATCCGTAGCATCCTTCTGTAGAACCACATTTCGGCCACCTCCAGTTTTGTCCTCATTTTTGATGATATTGTCCAGCATTCACTGCCGTATTGAAGAACTGACATCACGTAGCAGTCTAGCACTCTTTTCTTCGTTTCTATTGAGATTTTCCTGTGTGTTAGTATTTTGCTCATCTTCTGGAACACGTCCTTTGCCATGCCAATTCGCCTTCAGATCTCCGTGTCGCACTTTCCATCTCCTGTTAGAACACTTCCTAGGTACTTAAATTTTTGTACTTGCTTGATTCTGTTATCCCCCGCCTGTATTTGGCATTTTGGGCTGTATCTTTTGCTGATGACCATGCACTCAGTTTTCTTAAAGTTTATTTGTAGTCCCTTCTTGTCACTCTCCACTGCTACTTTCTGTATGAGGTCTTGTAGTTTCCTTTCCGTGTCCACAATCAGCACTGTATCGTCCGCATACCTTATGTTGTTCAGGTCGTGGCCTCCAATAACAAATCCTGGCATGTCATCTAGGGTCCTCAAAATATTCTCGCTGTATAGGTTGAACAAATCCGGAGAAAAGAGAAAGTGTTTATTAAAATATACATCATTTTCAAAATTAGATAGAATCTACAGACATTATTTTGTTTTGTCAATGTTTTCAAACAGATTGATGTTTTTTTCTAGTACATGCTGACATGAAGCAATAGAAATGAAAACATCACAAAACAGTTTGGTATTTATGTTTTCTCAGTTAAAGGCTGCTCTCAATTCTGCGACTGTTGCAGGTCTGATAACGTAGATTTTGTCTTTTAGGTATCTGTTGTTGAGCAGCTAAAATTCCTCTAGTGCTCTCAAGAAGGAAATGATCTATGAACCAAAGTAGCTATAAAAATAAAGACTAATAGCAATCAGAATTAGATTCGGAGTATCATTGACACATGATCCAAACTCTCTCTTTGTCAACTCTGTTTCTGAGTGAAAATGGACCAAGACGGGGCTCCACCAAAGGATAGAGTTTCATCTGGGGTGAATAAACAACAGCCTGACTCTGGGTCTACAGCTTAAGGGCTCAGATTCCTCACTAATTGACCTTGTGTCACATCTGTCTTGGTAGGAAGGTAATAAATCCTAGATTCAGAGAATCATTAACGATTGCTCTGCGACTAAACTCTCCCCTTTTTTACTATTTGTTGTTCTGCCTTCTGATGTTTGTTTTATTTGTATTAATATCCTTTAGCACGGACATTGTGTTGTGGATATTCTGCACACAACTTGGTATCTTCCTGCTACCTCTGCGACACAACAGATTAGCGACAAAAATTTTAAAAATCCAACAACAGACTGGTGACAAAGATTCGAAAAATACTATCTAACAACAGAGTGGCAACAAAGAAAATTCTTCTATGTGCCTTGTCCTTTCAGGACGTGGGCGATCATAGCCTTCCACATCTTGCTATCCCTGGTGGCTCTTAGCACGCTTTCTCCTGTAACGTCTCGCAGCACCCATTCTGTCATCCACCTGCTCAAGCTCTTCAAATATGTTATCCACTGCTTTCCTCTGTCTCTTTTTCTTCCTCTATCTGGCCTGTTAGTATCAGGTTCTCCAAGCCCTCCTTCCTCATTGCATGTCTCAGGAACTTCAGTTGTCTCTTCCTGGTGCTCAATATTAATTTCCTTTTTGTTTCCATTCTTTCCAACACCTTGTCATTGCTCACATGCTTGGTCCATGATATCTGCAGCATCCTTCTGTAGAACCACATTTCAGCTGCTTCAAGTTTTCCCTTCATCTTTGTTGATATTGTCCAACATTCACTGCCATATTCACTATTTATTATAATAGTGGTGGACAAAGAATTTTTTTTTGACTGGTGAAACCAATACAGCGAAGAAAAAGAAAGAAAAAAAAACACTTATGCTGGTAACAATAGACTGGCTACGTAGATTTAAAACAAGCAAATCTATATGCAACAAATTTGGCATCAAAAACTCAGACTGCAGTTTTGCCTAAAAATTTACTCCCACATACTGATGTGGGAGTAAATTTTTAAAGAAACCCGTCGTGGCTTGTCAATTTCAATGCGACTAAGACCAAGCTGTTGTCTGTCAATCATCAGAGGCAACCTCTCCTGCCTCCCATAAGCATGGACCAAATGAGTCTCCCTGAGAGAAATACACTGCGCCTACTCGGCCTTTCCCTCTCTTCTGATCTCAAATGGAACCACTACATTGAGTCCATAGCTAAATCCACTGCTAAGAAGGTTGGGTCACTGTGTCGGACCAGAATGTTTTTCCCACCTGGATCCATCCTGCATATATACAAATCAACCATTCGCCTGTGCATGGAATACGGCTGCCATATATGGTCAGGCACCCCTGCTGTTCATCTCAGGGTTCTCGACAGGCCCCAAAGGAGAATCAGTAATGTGATAGGTACCAACTTGGCGGCTCAACTACAGCCACTTCCCCACTGACAAGATGTGACCTCCCTTTATCTGTTCTATAAATACTTTCATGGCTTCTGCTCCAATGAACTTAAGTCACTGGTGCCTCTGCAACAGGTGTTTACTCATGCAACCAGATTGGCAACTGGGTCTCACCCATTCCCAGTTAGATTAACCAAATGCAGACGACAATTCTACTCCTGCAGCTTCTTCTCTCGCACTTCCCACCTGTGGAACTCGCTTTCCTGATGGCTACAACCTCCAGGAATTTAAATACAATGTCAATACTCATTTATTAACCACTTGACTAGTTCTTTCACCATCCCGTATATCCTTTCCTTTTTCTCCACCTTTGTAACTATCATCACACCTGTATTCCCATCCTTCTCTTGCTCTTTTTTAACTAGTTCATCTTCCTCTTCACTCTCTTCTACTTAATCTTTTTACTCCTATGTAGCTCCCTGCACATCAGTGGCATTACCACCTTGCTCGGGGTGATACGATTAAAAAACAAAATACAATCATACAGATTTACTGATAAAAACGAACAGTTAAAAATTTCAAAATAATCAGGGATGTAGAACAACAACAATTACCGGCGTAAGGGTCCCAGTTAGCATCCAGCTGGCAGACAAAAATAAAGCAGGTTGTAACTTAAATCAAACCCTGCAAACTATGACTGGAATCAAGCTAGTATTTATACAGAAATGCTTCCACTCATTTACTAGCAGCCAATCACAGCCCAAGCAATGGACTATCCCATTTGAGCACAATGAGATGTTCCAGGGCACCATAAATAGCTCTCTTTCTCAGATACAGTCACTTTCTCACCGGCACAATGTAGCTTCCTTGTGTCTCTTCTACAATTACTTTCACAGCTTCTGCTTCGATGAACTTAGATCCCTGGTGCCCCCTATATATGAATTTACTTGAGCAACAAGATTAGCAACTAGGTCCCACCCCTTTTGCTGTGAAACCAATAAAATGTAACTGCAAATTCTACTCCATCAGCTTCTTTTCTCACACTTCCCGCCTGTGGAATTCCCTTCCATTTACTTGCTTCCCTGACAGCTACAATCTCCAAGAATTTAAATATGAAGTCAATAGTCATCACCTATCTCTCTAACCTCCATCCTATCTCTCTCATGCTCCTTTCTCTGTCCACTCCACTCTCATCAGTATTCTCATCCTTCTCTTAGCCACTTCCTGGCACCCCTTATAACCTGTCACTCATTCTCATAACTTTCCTCCCATGTAACCCCCCTGCAAATCAGTGGCAGTAAAATGCCATGCTTGGGGAGATATGATCATAAATATATACAAGTTTATAAAGGAAAACTCAACATGTCATATTAGTTATATTTGTCTATTTATTTTGTGTAAGATCCGTTCATATGATCTGATTAGCTTGATAGTGTTGTCATGGAAAGACGACAAGAAATCACAATAATTGATTTTTTTATCAGGTCTGAGCTTTCGGCTTACATAAGCCATTATCAAAGGATGAACAGTTAATGTTCAGTGAGCATAGAATATTTAAATTATTATTAACAGAGTAGAGTTATACAGAGAAAATTAGACAGGTCCATTTTTTGTGTCGCACATGGCTGTAGGCCGAGAAGGAATGGTGGTAGTGGGTTTTTGGTCAATTGAGTGTATAGTGGCATGAGGGATTGGTCTGGGAACTGCTACTACTATGGTGTAGGGGGTAAGTATAATAACTATGACCTCTCCTGTCGATTATAGGCATTGAAGTATGTTAGTAGAGGTGTCATTTTATTTAGACTAGGTTTAAACTGTTTGATGTACATAGCTTCTAGAATTTTAAGTTTTCGTTTATTATTTTCTTGTCTAAGTATATGCGTATTTTCAACAAGTGTTTTCCTAAGTGTGTGTTGATAGCCGTGATGTTTTAAATATCGGAATATGTTAGAATTTTCATTTAAGTGCAATGTAAGTCTCTGTGAAAGCGAGTTAGTAGTATGTCCAATGTAGGTATTATTTAGTTTGTTAGAGATACATTCTTGAAAGGGGCATTTAAATTTATACACTACATTGTTTTTTTGCAAATCGCTAACGGTGGGGGAGGAGTCGTTGCGGACGATTGAGTTGGATGCTGTGGATTTAGCGTAGTATATGATAAATTTAATTCTTTTGTTGGGGTCTGTCGGAGAGATATTAGTGTTTATGAGTTTTTTTAAGATATTTTTGTCTAGTTGGTAGTTAGTGTGCATTTGGCTATGATATAAGAGAGTGATATGTTTGGGGTTGGTTGGGCTATTACCATGTGTTGTTTTTTTCGTGTTCAGGTTTGTAAGGAAATGTCGTATTTGTTCATCAACTATGAAGTTAGGAAAATTATTGTTGATGAGTGTCTGTTTTATGTTTTTTAGTTCACTGTGGAAGATGTATATATATATATAAAATCGATTTTCTGTACTATTGTAAGAACTGCAACCTTGAAACTTCTGAATATCGTTTCTTATGTCTTTATCTATGTGTGTATGAAATTTGATTAAAATCGGATCACTCTTTTTTTTAAAATCATGTCACCCCAAGCAAGGTATTCCACTGCCACTATAGCACAGGGGGTTACACAGGGCGATAGACGAGTTAGGATGTACATAGGGGGAGAGTTGGAGAGAATGGGAGGGTTAGTGTGTTAGGAGGTGTCTAGTGACCTTACATTTAAACTCCTGGAGGTTATAGCCGTCGGGGAAGCAAGCATGCGGAAGGGAATTCCACAGGCGGGAAGTGCGAAAAGAAGCTGTTGGAGTAGAAATTGCGGTTACATTTCATTGGTTTCACTGTGAAAGAGTGGGACCTAGTTGCCAATCTAGTATCTCATGCAAACTCACACCTAGAGGGCACCAGTGATTTAAGTTCATCAAAGCAGAAGCCATGAAAGTATTTATAGAAGAGGCACAGGGAAGCCATTTCACGCCAGTGGGAGAGTGACTGCAGGCGGTCAGCTACGTCGGTATCAATCACGTTACAGATTCTTCGCTGTATTTTGTCAAGAAGCCCGAGGAGAATAGTAGGGGCACCCGACCAGATGTGGCAACAGTATTCAAAACACGGGCGAATGGTAGATTTGTATAAGTGCAGGATAGATTCAGGCGGAAAGAATTTTTGGGCCCTGCACAGAGAGCCAACTTTCATAGCAGCGGATTTAGCAATGGATTCGACGTAGTCATTCCACTTGAGGTCCGCTGAGAGTGTCAGGCCAAGCAGGCATAGTGTTTTACTCTCTGGGAGGCATGCCTGTCCCATGCTAATGGGAGGGATGTGCGGTCGTCTGTGGTGGTTAATTGACAGTAGCTTCATTTTGGAAGAATTGAATTTTACGAGCCATTTCCTACCCCAATCCACCATGGATTGGAGGTCCTTTTCAAGCTCAGTCGCGAGGTTTGCCTTATCAACATGAAATTTTTGATTGAGGCGAGCATATACTGTGGTAACATCGGTGTACATGCCTACTTGTGATCTTATGGCATGAGGGAGATCATTGATATAGATTAGAAAGAGCGTAGGACCTAGGATAGAGCC
This sequence comes from Ascarosepion bandense, assembly GCA_037127315.1. Classification (NCBI taxonomy): domain Eukaryota; kingdom Metazoa; phylum Mollusca; class Cephalopoda; order Sepiida; family Sepiidae; genus Ascarosepion; species Ascarosepion bandense. The sequence continues at coordinate 5,520,727 of JBBBDQ010000913.1, forward strand.
TTGAGGGACACCCGCGTTTGTAGGGTAGTTCTGGGAGGCATGTCCGTTTAAAACCACCTTCAGTGTGTGGTTGGAGAGGAATGACTGGATTAATTCCAACAAAAGTCCAGTAATGTCGTAGCTTCGCAGTTTCCGTAGAAGGCCGGCATGCCATACTCTGTCGAATGCTTTAGAGATATCCAGGGTGACAGTTCGGGCTTCACCATTCTTGTCGAGAGCCTGGTATATATACTCGGTGATGGTCGTTAGCATATCAGCAGTAGACCTGGTGAAGCGGAAGACATACTGTTTGTCCGATAGGAGCCCGTGGGCCATGAGATGCTGAATGACCTCGGCATTGATAATGGATTTGAACACTTTGCCGAAGATCAGAAGAAGGCTGATAGGGCGGTAATTTGCGGGGTCCGAGGGTTCTATAACCCAATTTTTTTGATTATCGATATTTATCGGTAGTACCGCGACACAAAGCCTACATAAGAACACTTGCAGAAAATCAGTTCAGCCGTTTCGGAGTTTATAGGCAACGGACACACACAGACAAAGTTCCATTTATAAATAAGTTTAGATAATCTTATAAATATAAAATTCTTGTAATTAAGCAATTGAATGAAATAAATAGCATTTAATATCTAACGTAAATTTTCAAGAATAAAGAAAATGTATAAATCCATTTTCAGTTTAGGTTTTATTCCAAGTCTAATCATTACTTTTTAAAACTATTCTAATACAAGACTGTTGTAGAGGAATATCCTGTCCTACCCAGGAATGGGTATGGCCTGAGTTATAAAAGACCAAGACGGAAACAAACTACACATTGATCGGGAGTGATCAAGAGTGTTCGTGACTATACAAGAGTCTTCATCATTACACGGGAGTTATCGAGAGTCTTCATCATTATACGAGCGAGACCGAGAGCCATCGGGCTTAGACAAGAGTTAGACGTCATGATGAGAGTTAGACATCACTAGACGGAAACCTGCTTCTCGAGACGGACAAATACGTCCTATACAGACATTGCCTTCTTAATTGTTGTTCGTGTTAACTGTTCATTTGTGTACTTGTATTTTGTTTATTGTACTGAGGTATAATAAATCTCTTTTTATATATACTCAGTGTTAAGAGATATTTCTTGCACTATTCTTTCTCTGTTTCCCGGGATACAACAGAGACAAAAGTTTCTTTTTTTTTTTTAAATCATTTCACTTCATACAAGGCAGAAAATCCACTAAGACACGAGGGATTACTGAGTGTGAATGACTAAGAAAATACGAGAAAAATTATTAAGTAGTGAGAACAATAAAAGAGTAGAATCAATATTCAAGAATACAGCTGACATAGCATTTAAACTTTTGAAGATCAAAATGTCTAGAAAGCATAGAGCCAGAAAAGAATTCCACAAGTGAGAAATGCAAGAAAAGAAACTATTAGTCACAACTAATCAATTCAACTGTGAACTGATGAGACCTTACCGCCAATCAAGCAATGCGAATAAATTCATGAAGCTTAGGTATTGCAGCAAAGAGTTCATCCGAACAATTACCATGAAAGCATTTATAGTAAAGGCACAGGGAAGTTACATTAAGGCAGTGTGAAAGCGACTGAAGCTGAGATGCCAGGTCAAGACCAATAAAACTACTGATACTTTAGATTTTATCAAGAAAAAGTACCGAACCATATGTAACAGCAATAAAAATAGTGTCAAATAACTAACCATCCTTTTGGCACACCATTTTTTTCTCTTTTTGGAAACCATCAACAAATATGGGACTAAAGTAGAATTGCATAAAAGTAAAGCACCAAACAATGATGTTTATGCTTCTATGCTGAAGATCTCCAGGCCAAATAGCATGTAATATCTAACGTAAATTTTCAAGAATAAAGAAAATGCATAAATCCACTTTCTGTTTAAGTTTTATTACAAGTCTAAACGTTACTTTTTAAAACTATTCTGATAGGAGACAAAAGTTTTTTTGAAATCATTTCTGTTTCATTGATACTTGTATAATCCTAATAAATATCAGTCAGTTAAGTGCCATAAGTGATACACGCTTGGGCGATCATGGCTTGAAGGTGACATTTTTAGGATACAGAAAGGAAGGCTTGGGAAATCTGATACTCACAGGATGATGAAGAAAAGTGAGACAGGGGAAAGCAACCCATAACATACTTGACAAGCTTGAGAAAATGAATAGCAGAACAGGGTTTCAGTCAGTTAAGTGCCATACGTGATGCATGCTCGGGTGATCATGTCTCGAAAGAGACACGATTGAATGGGCAGAAAAATTTTCTGCAGTAGGTTGCCATTACTTCCTGCAGTAGACTAGTTGCCAACTAAGGCTATAGAACCCATAGCTGGGGAGAGAAGAGACAGATTAATACCTTTCCAAAGGGTATTTGCATGAATGCAACGAATTCAACCAGAATTTGAACTCAACTCTGATTTCTCATTCTAAGGTGATATATAGCAGGCATTAAAAAAGTTATGTAACATGTGATAATTAAAGTAACAAAAGCTAGCACAGACTTTTTATAAGTAGATATTTTAGAAAAAATTATATATATGTGTGAGAGAGAAAGAGAGAATTGATTGTGATGATATGAAAGTTATCTCAGATGCAAGCTTCTTCAAGGTGCAGGCTTGTGTGGGTAGCAAGTTCTGGAAGAAATATCTGAAATTTGTTTCTATATAACCTACAAGAGAACCAAAAAATTCTCAGGCAGATTTAAAATACGTCATTGACTATTTATCTATGCATCCTTGGGCAAATCCATCTGCAAGACATTTTCTGCTACTCAAAAAAAAAAATAAATAAATAGATAAAAAAAAAAAATAAATAAATAAATAAATAAAAATAAAAAATAAAAAAAATAAAAAAAATACCCTACCTTTTTTTTTTTACAGTTGATTGCATTTGTTTTTTAAACTTGACTACCACCCACATATATTCATGGAAGTTTTTAATTATATACACACACACACACACACAGAGGGTTATCCAAAAGTAGGTGGACAGTAAATGGTAACATTTATTTTGAAATTACATAATTATACAGTGACAATTAAATTTGTTTACAATAATAAAAAAACACTTACATTTTATGAATGCAGGTGCTCACTCAAACTGTTGTCCCTCATAATTTACACAGCTTTTAAGTCTACCCCTCATTTTTTCAAAAGTCTCTTTGTATATTAATTTCTTGAAATGCATCTCTTATATAATTTTTAAAATCACCAACACTTCTTTGTTTTCGACCATGAACTTTGTCCTTGAATACTCCCCAAAAGTAAAAATCCATTGGGATTAAGTCAGGCGAATGCACTGGCCTATCAATAGGACCTCTTTGGTCAATCTATTTCTCAGAGGTCATCAAGATACTCACGGACTGCTTTTGAATAATGTGTTGGGGTCCCAATCTTGTTGTAAATAAAGGTCATGTGAATCAGAATGTCCACCTACTTTTGTACCAGTGTGTGTGTGTGTGTGTGTGTGAGTGTGTGTGTGAGTGTGTGAGTGTGAGTGTGAGTGTGTGTGTGTGTAAACATATTACAGGTAAATATGAGAGGAAGATTAAGTTATGTTAGCTAGTTTAGCTGGTGCTGCCTATGTTAAAATAGCGATATTCCCTTGATATTACTACATTGTCAAATATACTTTTAAAATATCTAGATATATGAAAGCCAGTGTCCATTACCTGTCAACTAAGTTCAGCAGGTATTAAGTCTGCCTGCTTTTCTTGCTCCATATCCAATGAAAGCACATTTCAATTTACGAACACGTCTCATGAGACAAGCTGAGGAATGGTTAACCAGAAATGATCAAACCTGATGGCACAAGCACATTCCCAACACTGAAACACCATGTGATCACCTATACCCTTGTCTTAAAACTTAGATTTCTTCACCGTTAATGTAATCCAATATTAGTTGGCTGAAGAATGCTTTTATTATAAATATAAAAATTTTCATTTGGTAGCATCAAATCTGGATGTGTGTTACGGTGCAGTGGATATCAGCTCGGAATGACTAATTGGAGATCTGAGTTCAAATTCCAGTTGAATTTGTTGCATTTACTTATGCAAATATCCTTGGGAAAGGTATTTATCCATCTCTTCTCCCACTAGCTACAGATTAAGTAGCAGGACAGACTGGGTTCTATATCCTTGGTTATCAGCTAATCTACCTTGCCCATAGGATAAAGAGGTTTGTGTAGAGTCCACATCCCTATCTGTAAAAAGTCAAGTTACAGAAGCAACAACAACCCCCTCATCAATGTCAAGGTGTCATCAACAGTCTATAACCCACTGGGAACAATGGGCTTTAAATAAAATAAAATAAAATAAAATAAAAAAGCCCTGTCTCTTCAGGAAATAGGCAATCATGGCTATCCATTAAATTCCTTTCTTTATTATTTCTGAAATACTATACCTTCTAAAATAGAGATTCACAAACAGGAGGGTATTACCCCAGGGGAACTTTCAGAAGAATGAATTTTTTTTTTTTTCTTTTCACAAGTTTCTTACTGATTGTAATCTTCAATAGAATAAAATCAATTTAAATAATTTGGCATTTGACAGAACTTTTTGAGCTTTTGTTTAACAGTATATCAACCTCTGTAGGTTATTTCATGCCAAAAAGGTGGGGTTTTGAAGGTATTTTTTAATGCTTGGTTATAGTGAGAAGGTTGATTTAGCCAGAGTTTGATTAATTTTTTTACTTTACAAAACTGAAGATATCTTCTAGTTTTGTATTCAAAAATGTATTGCTGGTAAAACTTTTTCCTTCAAAAATGTACTGTTGGTAATATTTTTCCTTCAAAAATGTAAATTTTTCTATAAAAGTCTTTTTTTTTTTTTTTTTACTTTCATAGTGTTTTGACCTGAGTGTGGGTGTTAACTATTTGCCCATAGCTGGGACTATAACAGATGCTACCACTCCAGGTCAGGGTGGACCTGAGAACAACAGCAACAAGAGGTGGTTCCATGCTTCTTACAACCTCCTAATCAGAGGACTTGTTGCAAGACAGAACTTTTTGTTTATTGAAGTAAATTTCAGTTTATTTAATAATTAGTTACAAATTACTGTATATGTATTCAAGTTAAAAATCTACCAAAATTTTCTATTGCTATTAAAATTTGTAAAACTCCTCTATAAAATAATCGATGTAAATATGTACTAATAGGGACAAGAATGATCTTCAATATGTAACCTCATCCAGAGATTCTATTGAGTCACTGTAGCAGTGTTAGCTAAAACCCCACAGTCTAAGCTTGATGCAGCCTACACTTGGATGCTGAGAGCTATACTTAACATTTCTGAGATAACATCCAACTAAATCACAACTCTATAGACACATCCCTCGTATTTCTACAATCTTACACATATGTAAATTTTTTGGATGAGACTGGCAAGCAAAACAAGAACTCATTGAACGATTAAGAGTGTGAGACTCACCTTCACAAGGATGTTTTCAACTAGCATCCAGTTGGCAGACAAAAATAAACAGGATTTTTAACTTAATACATGTCCCTCTCACCTTTTGCCCATTGAGTGGATATTGTGCTGATATTTATTGAGCACAATATCCACACTGGAATCATCAGCCAATCAGAACCTACAGAATGAACTTGCCTAGATAGCAGAGTGGAATCTCCTAGGCTGTTACATAAACCACCCAACAATTTGCAGGGAAAAGAAAGCTGTCAGATTCAACTTCAACTCCAGTTAATTTCTGTTTGTTGCTATCCAATAATTCTACACTTGTGAGTGATCTATTGCTCTGGACAGATTGGTTACCCAGCAATCACCTATGTCATGACACAGAATGTTACCCTAATGACTATCTGACCTTGATGCAGGACTGTGATAGTGAGAATGACAAACTCAATGTCTGAGCTAGCTTGACCATATATATTAAAAATAAATTTAGAATGCACCTTTCAAATTGGGCAATCTAGGAAAAGGAAAAAAAAAATGACATTCTGGCTGACAATGAAAAAGGTTCTTTGGGCAAAAATTGTTGAGGACCACGGAACTAAAGGAAATAACAATGCCAAGTTTCAATAAACAGTTTATAATGAACTTTTTTTTTTTAGTGACTTAATAAAAATGAACTTTTTTTTTTTTAGTGACTTAATAAAAATGAACTTTTTTTTTTTTAGTGACTTAATAAAAATGAACTTTTTTTTTTTTTAGTGACTTAATAAAAATGAACTTTTTTTTTTTTAGTGACTTAATAAAAATGAACTTTTTTTTTTTTAGTGACTTAATAAAAATGAACTTTTTTTTTTTAGTGACTTAATAAAAATGAACTTTTTTTTTTAGTGACTTAATAAAAACGAACTTTTTCCATCAAAATGATTATAATATTAAGAGGAAAACTTAAAGTATTTTTAACCTTGTCTAACATGTTCAGTAAAAAATCTTGTTTTGATTAGAGTTAGCAGATAATCAAATCGTCACAAGAATTTACAATGAAACATGTAATATTACATAACTCAGTATTTTTTCCAGTGACAAACATTAATTTTGAAATTCTTACAAAAATCAAATAACTGTCAGATTTTATTGAAACTTTCAGGACTTATTCACAAATAAATGAAATTCTGAAATTGTTTTTAAAAAATCTTGGTAAAATTTTTTTTTTATCTGTTAACCTCTACCTCCTGTAAATTCATGAAATGTTAAGAAATTAAATTTTGTTGCAATAAATGATTTATTAGTTAAATGCAGGACTCATTGGAGAATGTAAATCATCTATTATCTTTTTTTTTTTAAATTTTGAATTTCTTTCCGAAGATCTGCTCACAAGAGTAAAATAAAAAACGTAATATAACTATAACATTATTTAATTTGATAAGCTTTTAATTGGTTGAATAAATAATAAAAATTAAGGACATTATAGAAACTAAGAAAAGAGTGCTAGACTGCTACGTGATGTTTCCTTCTATATAGCAGCAAATGTTGGATGATCTCGGCAAAGAAGAAAGAGAGGCTTGAAGCAACAGAAATGTGGATTTACAGAAGGATGCTGAGGATACCATGGACCAAGCACATGAGCAACATCAAGGTGCTGGAAAGGTTGCAAACGAGAAGAAAACTTGTACTTAGCATCAGAAAGAGACAGGTGAGGTTTCCAGGACACATGAGGAAAGAGGGTTTGGGGAATTTAATAATCACAGGACAGAATGAAAGAGAAACAGGAGAAAGCAGCATGAAACCTATTTGACAGGCTTGAGCAAATGGATGGTAGAGAAGTGTTTGGGAGAAATACTAAGAGGTATAATTTTTAGAGCAACAAAAGACAGGCATGTATATATCAATTGTGTGATTTAGCAGTATAAAAAATGGTATCTGGGAACAATACATTTGTCATTTTTTTTTTCTTTCGGCTAATCTATTCCATCTGTGTATTAAATGTTAGTATATCTAAATTTATTTATAAATGAAACTTTGTGTGTGTGTGTGTGTGTTACCTATAGACTCCGAAACAGCTGAACCAATTTTCTTGAAAATTTACACAGTTGTACTATAAGCATCTTCCAGTGTTCTTAGCTAGGTTTTAAGTCGCAGTACCGCCCCCCCGATAAATATCGAAAATCGGTAATCGAAAAAAATCAGGTTATAGAAGGAGTGGTCCGATTTTAATCAAATTTCATACACTCATAGACAAAGACCCTAAGAAATGACATTCAGAAGTTTCAAGGTTGCAATTCTTACAATAGTGCAGAAAATCGATTATATATATATATATATATATATATATATATATATATATATAAAAAGGCAAGATCTTTGTGTGTGTATCTGTTTATCTGCCTGTATGTCTGTATTTTTTCAGCCCTTTTATTTTAATTTTTGCTTCAGGTTTGGCTCTAAATAGGTATAATTGTAGTTCTTAGTCTCAACCATGATACCATTTGCTCAGATGACTTATTTAGCCTTCAAAATTCAGTTTACGATGAAAAAAAACTTATTTGATATCGATACCAGGAAATCAAAATTTAACTTACATCCATTCATTTTTCTTTCAGTCTACGGTTTCACTTTAACTGTAAACAACTGTTGCTTTTTAGTCTTTCGTGCCAACGTTCAAAGAGTCTGAGCTCCAGAACCATGGATTAGTTTTAAAGCTTTCATTACACCCGAGCAACACCGGGCTATACTGCTAGTCATGGATATATTAATGCCTAGAATGGGGTGACTGTAAACTGGAAATATTCTTTCTTACCTGGCACTGCCATTAAAACAATTTGAAAATTCTCCTGACTTAATTTTAACCATGTCACCCCAAGCAAAACAACAAAGTCAGAAAGATGCAAAGAGGGTACAGTGTGTTAGAGAATATGATAAAAACAGTATTAAAGAATAGAGAACAATAAAAGAACAAGAATTAAGACAAAACTTGACAAAATACAAAGGAGGATCTGTAACGTGGTTGATACTGACTTGGCAGACCGGCTGCAGCCGCTCTCACACCGGCGTGATGTAGCTTCCCTGTGCCTCTTCTACAAGTACTTTCATGGCTTCTGCTCCGATGAGCTTAGATCACTGGTGCCGCCTAAGCACGAATTTACACGAGATACTAGATTAGCAACTAGGTCCCACCCTTTTACAGTTAAACAAATAAGATGTAACCGTAAATTCTACTCCAGCAGCTTCTTTTCTCGCGCTTCCCGCCTGTGGAACTCCCTTCCACAAGTCTGCTTTCCCGACAGTTACAATCTCCAGGTGTTTAAATGTAGGGTCAATAGACACCTCCTATCACACTAACTCCCAACTATTCTCACAACACTCATCTACCCAACCCTCATTCTCGGTATCCTCACCTGCCTATCACCCACCCTCTGTTATTTCCTATATTTAATCAGCCTTTCTCCACTCTACGTAGCCCCCTGCACAGTAGTGGCAGTGACATGCCTTGCTCGGGGTGAAACGCTTATAAAAAAAAAAAAAAAAAAAAAAAAAAAAAAAGGTAACGATTGACACTACATTTAAATTTTTGAAGATCAAAATTGACTGGGAAGCAGGAAACCAAAAGTGAATTCCACAAGCAAGAGGTGCAATAGAAGAAACTTAACTTAGAACTTCCAGTTACATCTCGCCATTTCAACTGTAAAATGATGAGACCTTGCTGCTTATGCAATCAGTCAAATGCCATACATGATACATGCTTGAGCAATCATGTCTCTTTCAATCTATGACTGACTAGACAGAAGATTTTACCCACAGTAGATCGCCATTTATTTCTTTAGTAGACTGGTTGCCAACCAGGGCTATAGAAACCAATTTATCCAGCTAGTCAACCCATAGCTGGAAGGAGAAGTGATGGATTAATACCTTTCCCCAAGGGTATTTATGTGTAAGTGAATGTAACAAATTCAACTGGAGTTTGAACTCAGCTCTCCAATTTCTCATTCTGAGCTGATATACATTGCACCACAACACAAAGCTTATCTAATCAGTCATTCAGTTAAGTGCCATATGTGATACATGTGGGTGATCATGTCTCAAAAGAGACATGACTGACAGACAAAAGATTATCCTGCAGTAGGTTGCCATTGCTTTCTGCGGTAGACTGGTTGCCAACCAAGACTATAGAACCTAATCTGTTCTATTTTTTAACCCATAACTGGAGAGAAGAGACAAATTAATACATTTCCCAAGGGTATTTGTGCGTAAGTGAATGCAAGGAATTCAACAGGAATTCGAACTTGACTCTTCAAATTTTTCCGAATCGATATCTATTGCACCCCAATGCACATCGCAGATGTGCGTTGTGGTGCAATGGATATCCGCTTATCTAATACTATACTTAAATTCATAAAGTCTTGGTACCATAAGGAAAGTTCATCAAAATAATTACCAGTTGTTGTATTTCTGAGGTGGATACAATAAACAGAGAAAGTGTGCTGCGGTATTATTCAGCACAATATCTGGTGCTAAACGGATATACATGGAAAAATACAATAGTTACAATGACAGATAAGACAGAACTTACAACAGAGAGGAATGGTTTAGATTGCAATAGTTGCCGAAGTAATCAGTTCAAATATTACTCAAATGACACTGGAATACTTCACTTAAGTATACCATTTCACACTATGGGCCATTCCATCATTGAGAGTGCTGCAGGGGTGTTAGCCACTCTACAAAACTCTGGGAGAAAGTTGGTTGATTGCTCTTGTTTAGCAACATACCAACGTCTATGGGTTATCTCATGCTGAAATCTAAATATTTTGTGTGCAAATTTATGTATTTATTTATCGTATTTTATTTCAAATATTCATTTTATTTATCATTGAGATATATGTATATATATATTAATATTTTTAGCGAAACTTGCTCATATATATATATATATATATATATATATATATATATATGTTGTTTTGCAGAGGTAGATACGATACATGGAGAAAGTGTGCTGCGGTATTATTTAGCACAATATTGGGTGCTAAACAGATATACACAAAACAGTACAATAGTTAAAATAACAGACAAGACAGAACTTACAACAGAGAGAAGAGGGGTTTAGATTGCAATAGTCGCCAAAGTAATCAGTCCAAATATTACACCTTGAATGCTAATATTCTTTACTTAAATAGACCATTTCAGACCATGGGCTATTCCGTCATTGAGAGTGCTGCAAGTATGTCAGCCACTCTACAACATCATGAAAATATTTATAGAAAAAGCACAGCAAAGATACGTTATGGCAGGAGCACAATACAGATTTAGAAAAATCAGCCAGACAAATGCAAAATGAAATGATTTCATTTTATAAAATTGCACAAATCATTGCAAAAACTCTAAGTGTTAAAAATAGTATATGACTTGCTCTGGAAATTTTCATGAAAACCTTGTTCAATCAGGACTCAAGTGTTTTATAAGCATTGCCATCAAACAGATTTGAATCTGAAAAGAATTGATGAAATGTCAACTGATGTCGAAGCCTAACTGGCTACAAAGAGAAAATGCTGAAAATTTTCAATTCAAAAGCATCAATCAATAATTAGCTAGAGTAGATCTATTCCTCTGGTTGATGTCTGTTTTCTTAATGGAAGACTGCAAACTGTGTAAAGAAATGACATTCATAAAATCTTAGAGAATCAACACAAGTGGAACATCCATTTCCACATTTATAATACTAGCAGTACAGCCCGGCGTTGCTCGGGTGTAATGAAAGCTTTAAAACTAATCCATGGTCCTGGAGCTCAGACTCTTTGAACGTTGGCACGAAAGACTAAAAAGCAATAGTTGTTTACAGTTAAAGCGAAACCGTAGACTGAAAGAAAAATGAATGGATTTAAGTCAAATTTTGATTTCCTGGTATCGATATCAAATAAGTTTTTTCGTCGTAAACTGAATTTTGAAGGCTAAATACGTCCTCTGAGTAAATGGTATCATGGCTGAGACTAAGAACTACAATTATACCTACTTAGAGCCAAACCCAAGGCTAAAATAAGAGGGCTGAAAAAAAATACAGACATACAGGCAGATAAACAGACACACACACAAACATCTTACCTTTTATATATATATATAATCGATTTTTTGCACTATTGTAAGAACTGCAACCTTGAAACTTCTGAATATTGTTTCTTATGTCTTTGTCTATGAGTGTATCAGACCTCTCCTTCTATAAGCCGATTTTTTCGATTATCGATTTTCAATATTTATCGGGGGGTACCTTGACACAAAACCTAACTAAGAGCACTCACAGTCGCTTATAGTAGAACTGTAAATTTTCAAGAAAATCAGTTCAGCCATTTCAGAGTCTATAGGTAATGGACACAAAATCGGTTCAGCTGCTTCAGAGTCTATAGGTCATGGACACACTCACACAAAGTTTCATTTATAAATAAGTTTAGATCTGTGTTATGTCCCTACAGGATGTGGATGATAATGGTTCTCCACAACTTCCTGTTCTTTGTAGTGCTAAGCAATGTTTATTTCTTTGCTGTTCTTTCCAGATCCTATTCTGAAATGTATTTGCACAAAGTGATTACATAGGTTAATCAAAGTTTCCTTCTATCCATCTTACCTTCAATGTGCCCTATGCATGTCCTAATCTTCAAGATATCTTTACTCATTATGAATCCCAAATATCTCAAATGCCTTTGATTCTGAATGCCCATTTAGTAATCATTCGTTAAGTGGCTTGAAATTAACTGCAATTCCCTGAACAATGTAAAATAAGAGAATGTACTTGGACAACAGTACTTCTATAATGTGTGTTTTTCAACAAGACTGACAAGGGACATTTGTTCTTTGTTCTTTTATGTTTTCCTTTTAAGCATCCAAAGACCTTTACTGAATTTAATCAATGTAAAAGTTTGTCCAAAATTTCTTTGGTGCCAAACGCTTTCAGTTAAATTGTTAGCCATTTGCGAAGAATATTTTTTGTTATACTTCGATAATAAACGGTAATTGTGGAAGAGTACAAAATTGGTGAAAGTAGACATTTTTAATTTCCAAATACAGCCAGTACATTATGGTCTTGTTCAGAGCTGGTTTCTTCCATCACTTAAACACTTTTTGCAGTGAGAGTTCTATATGACATTTATGTTGATGAGTAGGTTACATACTGATGCTTGTATGATTCAATGACAGTTCAAATGTGTCTATATTAAGCTCTGGTCAGAGAGATGTTCAGTCAGTTATCTTGACAGGTGAATAGTGCTGTGTCCAACATACAGCGAACGATGAATAGATTGATATATAAATTATGCAAGAATTAAAATTATACCAACATCTCTTTTTAACAGATATAGCTTCTTTTCTCACACTTCACACCTGTGGAACTCTTCCATATTCTTGCTTTCCTGACGGCTACAACCTCCAGGAATTTAAATGCTATGTCAATACCCATCTCTTAACCACTTGACACCATGTATATTTTTTCCTTTCTCTCTAACTTTGCAACTGTCATCACACCTGTATTTCCATCCTTCTCTTGCTCCCTTCTCTGATACCTCCTGTAGCTGGTTAGTCTCTCTCTTTACTCTCCTACTATCTAATCTTTGTCTCTTATGTAGCCCCCTGTGCCTCAGTCGTGTTACCGCCTTGCTTGGGGTGAAATGATTAAAAAAAAAAAAATAAATAAATAAAAAAAAATAATATTTACGTAAATTACACAAAAATGTAAAATTGGTAGATAGCAACACACTAAACAACTGTATCTGACCTCACTCTCCCAAGTAGGTGGTTTATATAACAGCCAGAGAGATTCACTCTACTATCAAAGCAAGTCTATTTTGTAAGTTTTGACTGGCTGATGATTCAAGCATGGATATTGTGCTCATTAAATATCCAGCACAATATCCACCCTATGACTTCTTAAGAGAGGGACATGTATTGAGTTACAACCCTGTTTATTTTTTATCTGCCAAATGGACATTGGAAACATCCTTGCGAAGGTGAGTCTCACACTCTTAATTGTTAAAAAAATATCTTAAAATAGTAAAGAGTAAATTTATTCAATGAAATTACCATTATCTTCAACCACAGATGCTAGACAACTTCAAAATTTCCTGCAACTCTTCTGGATGGTGTTCTTGTTTAAGTTGGTGAATGCTGCCATAATTCTTGCCATCAGCTCAGACATCAACGAAGATACCCATGTACCAGACATCAACGAAGATACCCATGTACCAGACATCAACGAAGATACCCATGTACCAGACATCAACGAAGATACCCATGTACCAGACATCAACGAAGATACCCATGTACCAGACATCAACGAAGATACCCATGTACCAGATATCAACGAAGATACCCATGTACCAGACATCAATGGATAATAATTTAGCCAAAAGTTCTCAAAATGATTGATTTCTTTTTTTTTTTACAGATTATTAACTCTTTATGGGTTATTTAAAGCTAAAATTTATTTTTAATAGAAAAAAAGATTGTTTTGCTAGTGAATTTTACATTAACAATTCTTTAGGAAAATAATGATTCTTCCAGAAACAAGTTCAACTATTTAACCCAAAGCTGGGGAAGATTCATACCTTTACTAAGGTATGCATGAGTGACTAATGAACCCAACTGGAATATGAACTTGGTTTTCCAATGTCTCATTTCAAGCCACTGTCCACTACACCACAAGCACATCCTGAAAGTACTTTAAACCAACACTCTTATTGACAACATTTACATTTATTCAGTAGAAAAGAAACTTCTAAGTATATGAGCAAAACAATAAAAACATCTAAATAAAAGTACCATGTCAGTATTGTTCAACAAACACATATACAAATAACTGGGGTCAAATACAGATCAAAAATGGAATTTGTGTGTGCATGAGAATCCATGCCTCAGATATTGTTGCCACATATTGTTCAGTGCTCTTGCAATATATTTAGACATTCTTGATAAAATCCAAAGATGAATCAGCAATGTTATTGGTTTTGACCTGGCCTCTCAGCTTCTGTCCAGTGTGCAGAGAGTTACAAAGAGAGGAGAGGGAAGACAAAAGAAACAAAGAAAAAACAGTATAGGTGATGTTGTAGAAAGGCCAAGATAGAGGTGGGAGTCACAGAAACAGAAGATGGGAATTGACGTTGCATTTAAACTTTTGGAAATAGTAGCTATCAGGGAAGTAAGCACGGGGAAAAGAGTTATACAGGTGGGAATATAACATCAAAACACACATTCTCAAACAATCATCAAAGTTAAGCAACATCGAGCCTGGTCAGTATCTAGATAGGTAACTGCTTGGGAATACCAGATGCTGTACACTTGGATGTGCAGGTGGCATAATGGATAATGATTCAGAATCATTAATTGGAGAGCTGAGTTCCAATTCCACTTGGATAGTTATATTCACTTGCATACAAATACTTTTTGGAAAAGTATAAATCAACCACTTCTTCACTCACTATGGGTTAATTAGTAAGTCTTATCACTAAATCATCATCTAAAAATGATAAAATCTTACAATCTAAAAAAAATGTTCTAGCTTTAAATAACCTGCAATAGGTTGATAAACAGAAAATGAATCAAGCAATTACTTGTCATTTTCTTTTTCAGTGAAAGAGAAAAGAATGAATGGATACAAGGTCAAGTGGTTAGAATGTTGGCTTTCTGACCAAGAGGCCTGGGTTTGAATCTCATTTTGCTGATTTATCAAGAATAGGACTTTTTTTATGCTACAGGTCTGGGGAGGTGATCCAAGCATGCAGGACCTTTGGAAAGTGCCTGAAAACCATAGTGAAATCGGGTAGATGGAAATATTTGGAAGCTGTAAATGGTTGTACTGGCACAAAGTCACAAGTCATTGTGACTGAGGGTTTGAGCATACTGTTCTTGTTCAGAATGTTGATCATGACTGATACTTTTCTTTTTCCTAGAAACTGTAACTAAGGCCTGCTCAGCATAGTTGCAGTTTAAACTACAGGTGTGCTCTGTGGGTGTTGAACAAAGTAGAAATGTACCTGAGCATTTGAGAACTGGTTAGTCATCCTAGTAGAGAGGAATACTCAGATACTAGAGAAAAGTCTACTCCCCAAAGAATACAACTGTAAATCAAGAAAAACAAGGTCTGTAGAAGTTTAAGCATAAAAAGTACTATTAGAAAACAAGTATTTTATCAGCATGCAAATCTACTAAGCTTGACCATGACCTAACCAATAAAAGTTTTACTGAAATCAGTCTCAGCATTTCACGAAGTAAATATAACCAACTACACACCTACTTGTTCTTCTGCATACTGACATTATTTCAGTAGCAAAGAACTCTTTAAAGAAGATTCCAATACATCTTTAAGCTTGGATCTGATGTCTATCACTGGATAACCAGATCACACACTTGACTGCCAGTCACCCCGGAGCATAAAACGATGCCTGCTATTTACCAATGGATTTTGATTCGCTTGGCTGCCTCCTTGACTAATGTCTGACATACTTCTTAATAGATTTTACCGCAACTGTCTTGACATCAAGAGCAACCTGTGTGCTAATGTTTCATCCTGCTTGGAAAAGAAATAAAGAAATAAAAAAAAAAAAAAAGGTCTTCTTTAGCATTTATTTTATTAACTAAATTAAGCACCTTCCTTTACATGACTGTGATAAAGTATTGATCAACAATGTGTCAAGTTTGTTGAAGCCTTTTCCACTGAAACAGAAGAAAAGACCTCAGACATTAACAAGTTTTTACTTGTTGCATAGCAAAGTATTTCTAAAAGTTTCCTATACATGGCTACAGGGCTGGTACAAGGGTCTCATGACACCACACCTATCCCAAATTTATGATACAAGGACTCCACTCTACAACACCTCAGTTCTCATCAGGTAGCATTCATATAAAATATAAATTTCATTCTAACCTAATTATGTACAATAGATGTGCATTGTGCTGCAGTGGATATAGGCTCAAAACAAGAAATTGGTGAGTTGAATTAATTGCATTCACTTACGCACAATTACCCTTGGAAAAGGTAATTTGACTCTTCCCTCCAGCTATGGAGTTAAATAACAGGACATATTGGGTTCTGTAGCCTTGGTTGGCAACCAGTCTACCACAAAGTAATAACAACCTACTGTGAGAAAATCTTCTACCCAGTCAATCATGTCCCTTTCAAGACTTGATCATCCAAGTGTGTATCATTAATAGCACTTAACTGACTGAATTATGTACATTAATGGATTATATGTTCCAACTAGAAAAATTGAAAATAAATACAATGTATCTAAATACAAATTAGAGACATGTCATAATAAATCAGTCCATCTAACAATGTCTTGAGGCAATTTTGAACATCAAGCTGAAATTTTTCTTGTTAAAATGTTGAACTTTAACACATTCATTATTATGGGTAAAAAAAGATGATTTTTATATAGTTATTTTTTGAGACTTAGCATAAACAAGACAAATTCACAGATTTGGATAATAAAAAAGACCCGCAGAATGACATAATCTGTATTAAAAAAAAAAAAAGTATAGTCATTGTTTTAATATTTAGTTTAATTTGTAAAATATACAAATATATATGGAAAAAAAGTAAATGTTGATAAGATAGCAAATGTCACAAAGCACTACCCAGGGCCTCCAATCAGGCTTGCACTCCCCTGGTTGTAGTGTTCGGAGTAGTATGTTCTGGCCCTGTATGGCAATTTGCTGTTCAACAAGATAGACATGAAATCAAAACAAAATGATTAAACAAGTAAAAAGCCACCATAACAAAAAATAAAAATTAAAAACAACTAATATTGAACTGAAAAGTTCCTAAAAACCAACCAATAATCCCCCTTGCAATGGTGGTATAGTTCAGGAGGTCAGCAACCTTTTGCTAACTATTTGTTTTAAAATCATTCAATGTGCCAACAGCGTACATATTTTTATGCAAGGTCAATATACCTGTTCTACAATATATTTTATATAGTAATATATAGAATATGTAAACCACATTACTAAAAATAAATTATTTTTATTATTAATGGGAGCCTTGCCCTAGCTAGTTGCTCAATATTGGCAATATACTTTGTTAATTTGAGTTTTACACAATTTGCGTGCCATTGGAAATTGCTTGGCATGCCACAGTTAGCATGCATGCCGTATGTTATAGTTGATGTTATATGCTAGTCATGAATGACAACTAATATTTAACCTGCTTTGAGTAAAATCAGTTTACTGTGTTATGCTAGACAATTTTTCATGCCAGAATCTATCTTACACGTTTATAAGTCTACCATTCATCTAAGCACTAAATATTATGGCCACATCTGGTCTGGTACTTTTGTGATGTATTTAAAGATTCTTGATAAACTACAAAGAAGAATCTGCAATTTTATTGGTCCTAACCTGGCATCTCAGCTTCAGTTACTTTCCAGCTACCAGAACAGTTTCTCTGAACCTTTTGTTTTTATGGTAATTCTTACGCTGTGCTTTGCTCTTTGGTAACTTGACTGAATTTAACAGTACCAGATTGGCAAATAGGTCTCATTTTATAGTTGAAATAGCTAGATGTAGCCCTAACTTTTATGCTATAAATTTCTTCTCTCGTATATCTCACTTGTGGAAATCCTTACTGGCTTCTTGCTTTCCAGTCAACTTTGACCTTCAAAAATTTAAATACTATATCAGTCATCATTTGTTTTCTTAATTCCTGTTCTTTTGTTGTTCTCTCTCCTTAATAATGCTTTTGCTCATATTCTCTAACACTCAGTAAATCCTTGCATTTTAGTGGCATTATTGCTTTCCTTTGAGTAAAATGATATATGTGACACACACACTTCAGATCAAATCAAATGCAAAATTTCCCACTATATTCTGTTTAGGTTGAGATGTTGAAAATTTATCATGATTTAACCAAATGGACAACATTTGGTTCCAAATTATCAAAAAATATACACTATAGCTCAAAAGTTTGAAGGGATGCCTCGTAATTTTTTTAAACTGGCCCCAAAAGTAGTTGTTGCGTACTTTAAATAAGAGATTAAAAACCAAAAGAAAAAAAAAAAAGAAAAAAAAAGAAAAAAAAAAGAAAAAAAAAGAAAAAAAAGAAAAAAAGAAAAAAAAGAAAGGCAAAATGATTTTTAAATTAGAAATTTTATTATGACAAAAAGAAAAGCATTTTATGATTAAACTTTGTTCTCTCAAAAATTTCCTCCTTTAGCCTTGATTACTACAGCACAAAACTTTGGCATTTGTTGCAAAAGTTTCTCAAAGTATAAGTTCAATAATGGATTCAATTCTCTTTTCAATGATTCTAAAAACTCTGATTTTTTTTAGATTAAAAGTTCAGTACTCGTACGTTCATCCCATGCTAATTCTGGGGGTGGCTTCAAACTTGTGAACTGCAGTGTATACATTTTTGCCAATTACAAGACTATTAAAGCTCTCAAAAGTTTCATAAAAAGTTATTTTACAAGAACTCAGTAAATCATATACTCAGATAATTGCTATTTGGTTACCATCATCTCCCACCAAAAAGAAAAGTCTGATGATTGAAGACATAGGGAATATTCTTATTTTAAGAGATTTAAGAAAGGATTTATTAGTTCTGCAATGTTATCAGTCCTGACCTGGCATTCGTCACTTTCCATTAATTATTTAGAGTTGCCTTCACATCTTGTCTCGAAGACTGTAGAGTAAAAGCAATGCTTTCTACTTAAACTTTAGAAGAGAAATTTCTAAACACTTTACCTGATGAGACTCTAAGAACAGAAACATTCATCTTTTAGAGAGGATTCTTCATTCTTTATGGATTCATATTCTTCATATTCAACATGATATGGCTTACGGCCATATCACGTTGAATACATCGATTCTCACTCAATCACTGAAGTTAAGCAACGTTGAGCCTGGTCATTATTTAGATGGGTGACCACTTGGGAATACCAGGTGCTGTAAGCGTTTAGTGACGGATGTGCGTTGTGGTGTAGTGGATATCGGCTCAGAAAGAGAAATTGGTGAGCCAAGTTCGAATTCCAGTTGAATACCCTGCATTCACTTAAGCACTGGTACCCTTGGGAAAAGTATTAATCCATCCCTTCCCTCCAGTTATGAGTTAAATAACAAGGGTAGGACTTGGGGACCCTTCCCTTAAAAACAAATCCCACTGAATCCTGATAATTGAAAAGAAAAAAGTATTACTAGACACAAAACTGATATAAAAAACAATGATAAATTGTTGAAAAAAAAAAAAAAAAAATACCAGCAATAAATAAATAAAAAAATTTAGTTGGCAATAAATGATCCGCCGAGGTTGATATGCCATAAAAACAAAACCTACCAACTAAATCATCTATCTAAACTTATTTATAAATGGAACTGTGTGCATGTGTGTGTTGGTCCGTTACCTATAGATTCCGAAACGGCTGACCCAATTTTCTTGAAAATTTACACAGTTGTACTATAAGCGTTTGCGAGTGTTCTTAGCTAAGTTTTGTGTCAAGGTACCCCTGATAAATATCGAAAAATCGGGTTATAGAAGGAGTGATCCGATTATAATCAAATTTGATACACTCATAGACAAAGACATAAGAAACGATATTCAAATGTTTCAAGGGAACAGCTGTTACAATAGTGCAGAAAATCGATTATATATATATATATATATATATATATATATATATATATATATATAAAAGGCAAGAAGTTTGTGTATGTTTATCTGCCTGAATGTCTGTATTTTTTCCAGCCCTCTTATTTTAGTTTTGGCTTCAGGTTTGGCTCTAAGTAGATATAATTGTAGTTCTTAGTCTCAGCCATAATATCATTTACTCAGATGACTTATTTAGCCTTCAAAATTCAGTTTACAATGAAAAAAAACTTATTTGATATCGATACCAGGAAATCAAAATTTGACTTACATCCATTCATTTTTCTTTCAGTCTAAAGTTTTGCTTTAACTGGAAACAACTATTGCTTTTTAGTCTTTCGTGCCAACGTCCAAACAGTCCAGGACTATGAATTAGTTTTAAAGCTTTCATTACACCCGAGCAATGCCAGGCTATACTGCTAGTTCTTTATAATCTGAAGAAGTTGAAATGCTACTTTGCTAGAATGTCAGAGACTTTATAGCTTTGGTTTAATCTCATTTAAAGAAGGATTTTGTTTATATTGTTTGGGAAAGTTATTTTCAGGAAAGTCTTCTGTAAAATCATTGGAAGGAAATCAGTAAAACAAAAACCTTTAATCCCATTATGACATTTTATAATAGTCACTTTTGTTTTTGTTTTTTTTAACCATTTCACCCCAAGCAAAGAAGGACCACCATTAGTACACATAGGGTTACAGCAAAAGAAAAGACTGGGTACAGTGGGTATTGAAGAAAAGATAAAAGATGAACAAGATTCAAGGAGAGAGAAGATGGCAACTGACATTACATTTAACGTTTTGGAGATTGTAGCTATCAGAGAAGCAAGTAAACAGAAGGGAGTTCTACAGGCAGGAAGTGAAAAAAAAGAAACTGTTTAAGTAGAAGTGGTGGCTGCATTTAACTATTTCAATGGCGAAAAGGTGGGACCTAGATGCCAATCTAGTAGCATGCTTAAATTCACGTGGATGGGGTACCAGGAAAGAAATCTTGTCAGAGCAATTGCCATGAAAATATCTGTAAAAAAAGAGGAAAGCCACATGGCATTAGTGAGAAAGTGACTGAAGTCAAGATGCCATGTCAGGACCAATTACATTGCAGATCCTTCTTTCGATTTTGTAGAGAACCTCACAATGAGCACCCAAAATTTTTTAACCTAAAATAAATCCTGTCATCTTTAGCTCAATGTTAGGATATACATTTAAGTTAATTCAACTCTCTTAACTGACTAATCAGTCATTAATAGTATATCATTTATAAATCTGAGGAAAGGTTCAGTACCTTGTTAAATAGGTTGTATATGAACTTATGATAAAGAGATGATAACTAAAATATTTAGCTTTCTTCTTATCAAGAAGACAAAAGGTTATGTTTTGACAAGATTGTAAAAGGTGATTAAAAAAAAGTAATGGATTTAAATGCTACATCTTAAACTAAATCAAATATACTGAGTTGTTTTGTATTTGATGGGATTTAAAGAGACTTCTTTATTACAAATTGCAAAATCCACAATAAGCTAAAACTATCCAATGTTTTAACAAGTATTTGAATTGTTTGAATGAGAAAAGTTACTTTTTGGAGCAAGAAAATTGGCTGATGATTTTTTTTCTACAAATTATGTATGGGTGTTACAAAAAAAAAAAAAAATCAAGAGAAATGAAAATGAAAGAAATAGGAGTGAAAAAATGAATGATAATTGACAATGTTTCATCTAAGAAGGCTAACCAGGAGGAGTCATTCAAATTTAGCCATATAGCTATATTCTCTACTTCTACTTCTTATGGATGGGAGTTGCAATAAAAAGCAAGAGAAATGAAGATGAAAGAAATACTAGTGTAAAATGAATAATGATTGACAATGCTTCATCTAAGAAGGCAGGAGTCATTCAAATTTAGCCATATAGCTATATTCTCTACTTGTACTTCTTATGGATGGGAGTTGCAATAAAAAGCAAGAGAAATGAAGATGAAAGAAATACTAGTGAAAAATGAATAATAATTGCCAATGCTTCATCTAAGAAGGCTAAGCAGCAGGAGTCATTCAAATTTAGCCATATAGCTATATTCTCTACTTCTACTTCTTATGGATGGGAGTTGCAATAAAAAGCAAGAGAAATGAAGATGAAAGAAATACTAGTGAAAAATGAATAATAATTGCCAATGCTTGATCTAAGAAGGCTAACCAGCAGGAGTGATTCAAATTTAGCCATATAGCTATATTCTCTACTTCTACTTCTTATGGATGGGAGTTGCAATAAAAAGCAAGAGAAATGAAGATGAAAGAAATCCTAGTGTAAAATGAATAATGATTGACAATATATCTCGATCTAAACAATCTCATGGGGAGGTCATTTGCACATGGTGGGAAGATTTGTATTTGTTGAGATTCAAAGAAAATTCTTTTTTTACAAACTGTTTTAATGAACAAGTAGCTAGTGTGAATGATGCATTGAAATAGAAGAAAAGATTTTTTTTCCTGGCTCGGGAATTTGTTTAATGTTTTCACTAAATGGCACTGTCTGTCTTAACATAACATTTCTTGTTGCAAGAATAAATTAAAAAAATCATTTTTTTAATTTATTCTTGCAATAAGAAGTTGCAAGAATAAATTAATTTTTAAGATCCTCAGTAGGCATATACGCTGACAACACTACAGCTTTATTCTCACATCGATCAAAAATCTGCTGAGGCTGACAAAGCCGAGCTTGAAAACAGACCTCAAGTGGAATGACTATATAGAATTCATAGCTAATGAACTTAGCTCACTGGTGCCCCCTATAAATAAATGCAAATACTACTCCAACAGCTTCTTTTCTCGCACTTATATATGATATAGATATGATCATAAAAAAACACTATAAAAAAAAATTATAAAAAACACTATGAAAAATTTTAAAAAATAAAACAGTCCAGAGTGAAAAGTTCTTCCACATTCGGCATTGATACCTTCAAACTATCAAGTTTGTTTTTTTTTTTACTTAAGTCAATACTCCTTGTTTGGTCAGTAGCTCAAACAAGTTTAATGTCTTGAAAAACTTAAACTAATAGAAACAAACCTAAAATCATTATCCCATGAGAGGATATCTAAGAATAACTTAAGTACTATGAAATTCTATATAGCATTTATACACTTCTTCCTGGTGTTGTTTACATGAGTCATCAAAGGAGTTTCAGTTGGAGATAAAAGGAGCTCCAATATATGTTCCCAGAGTTTCCATAGGACTAATTCTCATCCATTGTCCAATAGAAAAAAATCTTTCTACAGGACACTATTACAGTCTAATGCCACAAATCAAGTCAGTTAGATTTTGCCTTTGACCACTTCAAACACTCTGCTGCTGCTGTGTTCACTTGTTAATCAAGTCTCAACTATTGTCCAGTATGAAGGTTGTTTTGCCTGACACCATTGTAGTTCAATGCCACAAATCTCGTCTGTTAGATTCTGCCATTGACCACGTCCAACATTCTATTGCTAATGTCTTCAATGTGACTCCTACACATTAAATAGTAAGGCAGACAGTTCTTCAACCCTGGTTGGTAACCAGTCTAGGAGAACAACCACTATGAATTCAAAATTGTTACCTTGAACATACTATGCAGCTAACAAAAGAGTTTGAATTCCAGTCAAGTTTATTATATTCATTTACGTGCTTGGGAAAGGCATGAATCCATCTCTTCTTTCACTAGCTATGGATAAATAGGAGGACAGACTGGGTTCTACTGCTTTTGGTGGCAACTGGTCTGAGAAGGGCAAATCTAAAATTCAAAACCTGAGGAAGGTTCTTTGGGGTACAGACCAAGAGAAACTGGCATCATATTCCATCTTCATCTGTCGATCAAGAGCTTGAAGAGGATATGGGTGCTGCCAAGCTATTTGGAAAGATCGTGAGGAAGAAGAATCAAAACACTACCATGCTAGACTGACAGGTTTGCTGAATGGTTGATTTTGTTTAGCGGCATATCAACACCTGAGTTTTTTTATTGCTGAAATCTAAATATTTTGAAAATAATTATATGCCTTCAACTACAGATAAAATGTATTGTTGGTTTTTTGCTTTGATATATCATTAGTAATTCTCTTATAAACAGGTATCACTGCTAATTTTGCAGTAAAAACCTATCACTGCTAATTTTGCAGTAAAAACGTAAACGTATTACTGCTAATTTTGCAGTAAAAATGTATTGTTTACTTTCATTGTGATTTGGTTTAGTTTAGGGGTTTCATTATTTGCCCATAGCTGGGACCCTAACAAGTGCTACCACTCTGGATTGTGGTGAACTTTGGAACAGCAATGAAGAGGTGGTTTCATGCTCTTGGATATCTCTAGTCTCCTGAGCATAGACCTTGCTTGACTTGACAGATCAGCCTGTGAAATGTTGCCTATTTCTTCTTCCCTCAAGTTGATTGAAGCAATCGAGGGACTGATGACGATGAAAGAGAATAGTTAAGCTACTAAGTGGTCTAAATTATCAACTAGTCGGCCTGACAACAAACCAACCTTTTAGCAGATGTAAAGAAGATAAGCATAGTTTAGAGCATATTACCACATCAAGTGGTCAGTACTGATGCTATTTCCTGAGGGTTGTTTAGGAAATGCCACCACTTGACTCTAAAATTGAGTCTAAGAGAACAAGAAGCAGCGAAAAAGGAAAATATGGAAGGAAAAACCATTATCAACCGATTGCAAAATAGATTTTTGTAATCTTTTGTTTCTGCTATTTGGGTTTTTTATATTTTTAATTCAAAATCATTTTTAGTTTTTAATCCAAAATTGTTTCAAAGGTTGCTATCAGCAAGTATTTAAGCACAAAGTTTTAAAATATCTGCTTAATTTTATGTCAAAGGCATTGAGGCCACTAAATATGAAAAAAAAATATATTTAGTTCGTTTATTTTGTTTAGCAGCTTATCAACACCTCCATGGGTTAACTAATTCTGAAATTTAAATATTCTGAATGCAATTTTATGACTTCAACAACAGATAAAATATATTGTTGGTATTTTTACTATAAAAATGTATATTTATACTTTTATAGCATTTTGTTTGGGAATTCACGATTTGCCAATAGCTTGGATCCATATATATATATATATATATATATATATATATATAAACTTATTTATAAATGGAACTTTGTGTGTGTATGTCCATTACCTATAGACTCCAGAACGGCTGAACCGATTTTCTTGAAAATTTACGGTTGTACTATAAGCGTCTGCAAGCGTTCTTAGCTAAGTTTTGTGTCGAGGTACTCCCGATAAATATAAAAAAATCGATAGAAAAAAAATCGGGTTATAGAAGGAGTAATCCGATTTTAATCAAATTTCATACACTCATAGACAAACACATAAGAAACGATATTCAGAAGTTTCAAGATTGCAGTTCTTACAATAGTGCAGAAAATCGATAATATATATATATATATATATATAAAAAGGCAAGATGTTTGCGTGTGTATCTGTTTATCTGCCTGTATATCTGTATTTTTTTAGCTCTTTTATTTTAGTTTTTGCTTTGGGTTTGGCTCTAAATAGGTACAATTGTAGTTCTTAGTCTCAGCCATGATACCATTTACTCAGAGGACTTATTTAGCCTTCAAAATTCAGTTTACGACAACAACAAAAAAACTTATTTGATATCAATACCAGGATATCAAAATTTGGCTTATATCCATTCATTTTTCTTTCAGTCTATGGTTTTGCTTTAACTGGAAACAACTATTGCTTTTTAGTCTTTCGTGCCAACGTCCAACCAGTCTGAGCTCCAGGACCATGGATTAGTTTTAAAGCTTTCATTACACCCAAGCAATGCCAGGCTATACTACTAGTGTGTGTGTGTGTGTGTGTGTGTGTGTGTGTATATATATATATATATATATATATTACACATAGTGAACTAGTAGCAAAATAAAAAAAACACTAATGGTACACCAAAATAGAAAAGTGCTCCAAAACCACACAAGTTGGTACAGCTAAATATAATAAACATTTTGGTTGTTCCCAAAACTTGAAACCGGCCACAATTCAAGTTTCATACACAATCTTCAGGCTGCTGGAATACCAGGTTAAGCTACACTGGAACAGTTGTACTCCAGACAAGTGCAAGGTGGTAAAACACAGGATTATTGGCATGGTGCAATCTGACGGAGAGTTTGTTTGTTTTACGGCATATCAACCCATCTTGGGTCATTTAATGCTAAATCAAATTATTAAAATTCGAACAGAAAGTTAACAATTTCAAGAAGTTTGTATATTTAACAAATTAATATATATATATATATATATATATATATATATATAAAACAGACTTATATATTTAAACAGATTAATACATTTAACAGATTTATATATTTGACACATTTTAAATTAATAAAGTATTTTATAAAAATGTATATATTTAATTTGGCTGTTTAGATTTTATGGCATACCAACCACCATGGGTCATCTGAAGCAAAATCCAGCCTACATACATTATATATATATGTATTACATATACAAGATTTGCAAACACACATTCAGTAGAACAAAGTTTTGAAATATATAGCAAGTTGGTAGAAATACATATATCTATGCGTGTGTGAGATAGTATTCAACCAGTCATATTTTTGAATACATTCTGATTTCTGCTTGGTCTTGTTTCCATAAATAGCTTTTTTGAACTACTTGTCCAATGGAGACCGATAACCAAAATTGGCCATGCTGTTAAAATAGCCAAAATACTCCAAGAGAGTGGGGAGATCCCTTTAATGAATAAGAATTTTTAGTGTAAAAGTGTTCATTGAAAAGTCAGGATAGTTAAAATATCTGATGGGAAAGCATATCATATAGGCAAAAGTAGACAAAAAGTCTAAGTGCCTAATCCCATCAAGATGCTCAACACCCCAACTCAACAGAGTTTAAATAAATGTTTTCTCCCAACCCTTCCTCTTTCAGAGCATTTTGGCTCCTTTAACAGCTTAGCCAATTTTGGTTATCGGTCTCCATTGGATTGCACGATACCAACATCCATGTTTTACCACCTTGCATTCATCCAGGTTATAAATGTTCCAGAGTAGCTTAACCTGGTATTCCATGCACGAAACTCGAATCACAGCCAGTTACAAGTTTTGGAACAACCAAAATGTTTTTCCTATATATATATATATATATATATATATATATAGGAAAAACTACTTAAAAGTTGTAAGTTTAAAAATGTATTTTTTGACAGTATTTATTTATTTCTATTATTATAGTATTTAGGCTCTCACACTGATTGAGCACTCTGGAAGAGTGGGAGACTTTGTAAACAGTAGCTACTCCAACATTTATGCACCGCTCATTCGATAATGAATTGGAGCACTCTAGCTATTGGGCGTGTTTATACGCACTAAAAAGCCTGCCTTCTTCTACTGGACACTTGTGGCCTAGAGGTAGAATCGCCGACTGACGCCAATTTGGTCGGGTTTCGATCCTGGGCTAGGAAGCGACCGGAGTCTAAGCCATACTGATGAGCTGTAATACAGCGAAACAGATCTGTCTACAGATGACTATATATATATATATATATATATATATATATATATATAAACAGACTCGCCACTCAAATACGAGTATCCTTTGAAAAAATAAAATTAAACAAATAAAAATTCAAAAATGTCGGTTAATGCCAGGTTTATATATATATATATATATATATATATATATATATATATATATACACACACACAGGTGTGTGTGATGGTAAACAATCTGTGGTAAGAAAACCTACAGACTAGTCCACACTTGGGTTGACTAAACAGACAACTGACATTTTCATCTGCCAAAATAAAATATTCTTCAGATGAGGTGATTCAAATATAATGTATATATATATTAGTCATCCGCAGACAGAACTGTTTCACAGCTCATCAGTATGGTTAGACATCCAATTGCATTTACCCAGAATTAAAACCTGATTGAATTGGCGTCAGTTGCCGATTCTACCTCAGAGCTATGAGCACTCGGTAGAAGGAGGCAGACTTTTAGCATGTGATATACCATGTATACATATGCCAGTGGTTAGAGTGTTCTAATTCATTACTGATGAACAATATGAGAGAATATGATGTATAAATTTCTACAAATCAGAAGAAATGAATGACATCATCTAGAAAGATTTCATTGGATGAAAGTGATATTTTCATGAATGAAACTATGTATACGTGTGGGGTGGGGTGGGGGTAAAAAGTGAAAATGTATAGAAAGTGCTTTGATCACTAGATCATCCATGATAAATTTGTGTTCAGGTTCTTACATTTCACCTTTCTTAGCAGATCTATAAACACAAAGTGGGACACTTAATAAAAGTGATAGAAACAAAAACATAAGGAAAGTGAATTAAATTGGCTCGTCTACCAGGAATGTGGTTTTAGAAAAGCATGTGAATATACCATCTATATTATAATTCTGCTTGTTCCTTCCTCAGTTAGTTACTTAGTCCGTCTGCTACACCACACTCTCTACACAAGCTTTTCCTTCCCCCTCTATCTTTTTACTCTCCTCAGTCTTTCGCTCACCTTTGCCAAACGGAAGGGTAGTAAAGAGTGAGAAAGTAGGAGACGAGAGCTTATAGCATTATCATATCAGTAGCAGCTTAAGCTGGTGGTTGTAGAGTAATTGTGTGTGTGTGTGTGTGTGTGTGTGTGTACTGTACAATACAGTAAAAATAGGTAGGTTTATTGTTGTGTCCTGCAACCAAATAAAATCTCTGGCCTCTACACCTTTGGTCATTACTCAGTTGGTCTTTTCTGTTTACAATGGACACAGGAGCCTTTAAAGTAACTTTTATTATTTTTTTAAATTTTTTATCCCTTCTAACATTTTTGAAATTTTGTCAGAAAGTTTTGTTTTGAGTTAGCGGCTAAAGAAACGTTACGACTGTTTTACAATGAAAACGTAATGATTGCATTACACACTTTTTTCAGCTACAAACACATTAAATTGGAAATTCTTGCAAAAATCAAATAATTGTCAGATTTTAATGAAACTATCAGAACTCATTCACAAATGAAGGAAATTATTTTTGAAACTATTTTTTTTTTAAATCTTGATAAAAATGTTTACAATGAACATAGGAGCCATGAATTTTCATTTATAAAATAAATAAAAAAATTAAAAAAAAACAACATTATCTCTTTCAAAATCTCTCACAGTAAAGAAGCTTCTATGGACATTACTTTTATAGATATTTTATTAAAATTACACTGTTATCGTTATTTTATTTATTATCAAATACCTTTATGTTTGAAGACGTTACTATCATTTGTAGTATGACAGTAAAATTTTTCCAGGAAATCATAATTATCCTTCCGTGGAAATTCTATAGGTTCCACTAATAAATATAAATGTGTCAATCCTATATGGCAATGAATGTGGAAGAACTTCCTTGGAGATGAAGAGATTTCAGGCAACAGAGATGTGGTTATACCATAAAAAAGCATTTGCTCAACAAGAAGGTTTCCTGGAAAATAACAACAAAAAGACAATTATATTTATGATTTAAAAGTGACAATTGGAATTTCTAGGACACAGAATAAGGAAAGAAGACTTGGAAAGTTTTTCACTCACAGGAAATAACGGTAATATGGAAACATTTTATAATTATGCATATAACATCCTAACTACTAATAAATGGAAGTTAATTTGTAGTACATTAACACACCTTATTTTTTGCATGGTAGTGACAGCATACATGGTGGATTAGAGGAAAAATATTTTGTTTTTTTAATCATGTCACTCCAAGCAGAGCTGGACCACCACTATTGCACAGAGATTTACAGTGAGAGAAAAGATTACAGAGAGTATTGAAGGATAAAAGATGAACAGGATTCAAGAAAATAGAAGATGGTAATTGAAGTTGCACTGAAATTTTTGAAGATTGTAGCTATCAGGGAAGCAAGTACACAGAAGGGAGTTTCACAGGCAGGAAGTGCAAGAAAATAAACTTTTCTAATAGAAGTGACAGTTACATTTAACTATTTCAACAGGAAAAAGGTGGGACCTAAATGCCAATCTAGTAGCATGCTCAAATTCTCATGGATGGGGCACTAGAGATAAAAACCTAGTCAGAGCAGGTATCATAAAAATATCTGTAGAAAAGACAAAGGGAAGCCAGGTCATGTCGGTGAGAAAGTCGATATGCCAACTCAGGATCGATTACAATGAAAATCTTTCTTTCAATCTTGTTGAGAACCTTGACATGAATAGCAGAAGTATCCGACCAGATATAGCAATGGTATTCAGTGCACAGACAAATGGTAGATTTATAAATGTGCAATACTGATTCTGAAGAGAAAAAAAAATTCAGGATCGACAGAGAAACCAAACTTTCTCAGCAGTAGAATCAGATGTCATTCCACTTCAGGTCAGTTGAATAAGTGAGGCGATATTGTTGTTCTCTAGGGCCACATAGAGTAAACAAGAAATTTCATCAATCATTGGGATAAAATAACATAAAATACACTTGTTCAAAGAACTACTACATTCTACTCCAGTAGCTTCTTTTCTCGCACTTCCGCCTATGGAATTCCCTTCAATTTACTTGCTTTCCTGACAGCTACAATCTCCAAGAATTTAAATGTAAAGTCAATCTCTTATCTCACTAACCTGTATCCTGTCTCTCATGCTCCTTTCTCAGTCCACTCAACTCATTAGTATTCTCATCCTTCTCTTACCCATTTCCTGACACCCCCTATAACCTGTCACTTTCTCATAACTTTCCTCCTATGTAACCCCCTGCAAAACAGTAGTAGTAAAATGCCTTGCTTGGGGCCATATGATTATAAAAAAAGACATTTATATTCTATTATAATGTGGATGTAAAGTGGGGGATCAATTCTACATTAAAATCAATATATAAACTGATCCCTCACTTTATGGTGACAATCCTTCTCTTACCCACTTCCTGACATCCCCTTATAACCTGTCACTCTTTCTCATAACTTTCCTCCTATGTAACCCCCTGCAAAACAGTGGTAGTAAAATGCCTTGCTTGGGGTGATATGATTATAAAAAAAAAAACAAAAACAAACTAGTTTCTGTTCAGCCAAGTTACGAGGCAACAGTAATGACTTCCGTATTTACCCATCTTCCCACTTAAGGCGAGATGTGACACAAGTCTCTAAAAGGATCTCTCATCTTATGTTGAGGGGCAATAAAGGCTGCTGACAAGGAGACAATTTTTATTTTTAAGACAAACTGCAGTGTTTAAGGTTTCGCATTTCTTATTTTCCTGCCAACTTTGATTTTTTTAAATTTCAATAAAATGTCAGTCATTGTCTGTATTCTTAATTCCTGTTCTGTTACTGTTCTCTCTCCTTCATGATTCTTTTTTTTTCCTCATATTCTCTAACACTCATATTCTTTAACACAGTAACTCTGTGTCTTAGTGGCTTTATTGCCTTACATGGGGGGAGGGGTGAAAGAATTAAAATATACTATATCTCATTGGGATAGTTATAATATCATCATTCTAAGGAAATATTTCTACTATAGCAGCGGTCTGCAACTCCAGCCCTCAAGTGAATTTTGACTGGCCCGCTACCTTACTCTGGACACAATATAAATATAGGTAAACCAAACCAAAGTGACAGTTGATGGTCTGAATATATTGTGTTGAAATTAAAAAAAAATTTATTTTACCTGGAGAATGTGTTTTACTTTTACTTTTTTTGTAGGGATCACCAAAATTAGTGTATCACTTTTTCTGTGAAATTGCTTTCGTGAACAGGCACTTTTAAATGAATATAAAATAGTGTTTTCAACCAATTTTAATGGAATTTTTTTCAGTACTGATTTATGAAACATTTATTTTTAAGATGTAATATTTTTTTTTACAAAATTCCCATCATATATTAAAAATTATATTGAATCTTTGCTTTCTTCAAACACATAGAAAATTTACTCACATATTTAATAACATGGTTCTTCTCCATGACACTCGAGCCATAGCTGTTCGGCCCTCCTGCATGATTCTACATAGCTTTTTTGCCCTCACTCTCCAAAAGGTTGCCGACCACTGTACTATAGTTTGTTACTACAGATTCAACAGTAATATCTGTAATGATTATAATCTTAAAGATTTTTTTTATCTTTAATAATGGATTGAGTTCATTCTGACAAACATTTGAAAAAAAAAAAAAAAAAAAAAAAAAAAAATAATAATAATAATAATAATAATAATCAGAGCACAAAAAGCAAAAGGCAAAGAAAGAAAACCATTTGCTTGGCATTTTTTTTTTTTTTAGTTTTTGTCATACACAATTCATTGTCTGATTCCCTTAATCCTAATCTCCTATTTTGTTGAGAGTATCTCAGCTACATCTGCTTACGAAGTTGCTGCTACTAATATAATACCAATACAATAAAGCAGGACAAATAAAGCATTAAAAATAGTTGTTGCGGGTAGGGGGGGGAGGAGTAAGACTGATCTATTGTCATTATGACAAAAGGTAGAGAAACAAAGATCAGAGAAACAGAAAGAAAAGTAAAAGAAAGGAGAGACTGAGTAAAAGGAGGCGGCTTGTACCTTCTGGCTCAATTATTAATCATCAGAATTATACTTAACAGTAAAGGTTCTAATCCTGGTTTACCATAAGGTTTGGTTTGTTTTTTTTAATGGCATATCAAATCCTCATGAGTCATTTGTGCGTAGGTAAATGAAAAATTTGTTTCATTCACTTACACACAAGGGATGCGCATTGTGGTGCAGTGGATATTGGCTTGGAACAAGAAATCAGGGAGCTGAGTTCAAATTCCAGTTGAAGTCCTTGCATTCACTTGGGATGGATTAATACCTTTCCCAAGGTATTAATCCATCTCTTTACTCCAGTTATGGGTTAAATAACAGGACAGATTGGGTTCTGTAGTCTTGGTCAGCAACCAGTTTACTCCAGGAAATAATGGCAACCTACTGCGAGATAATCTTCTGCCCAGTCAGTCATGTCTCTTTCAAGACATGGTCGCCTAAGCATGTATCACGTATAGCACTTAACTGACTGATACACAAATATCCTTGGGAAATGTCTGAATATCTCTTCTCCATTTAGCTATGGGTTGAATAGTAAGAGATTGGATTCTGTAGCTTTGGTTGGCAACCAGTCTATCACAGAAAGTAATGGCAACCTACTGCAGGATAATCTTTTGCCCAGTCTTATGGCTCTTTTGAGACATGGTCGTCCAAGCGTGTATCACGTATGGCACTTAACTGACTGACTGACATACAAATATCCTTGGGAAATGTATGAATCTATCTCTTCTCCCTCTGGCTTTGGGTTAAATAGCAGGACAGAGTGGGTTTCTATAGCCTTAGCTGGTAACCAGTCTACTGCAGAAAGTAATGGCAACCTACTGTGGAAAAATCTTTTGCCTAGTCAGTCATGTCTCTTGAGCCCAATCATATATCATGTATGGCACTTAACTGACTGATGAGTCATTCAATGCTAAAATTTTATTCTCTTGTGAGCTTCAGTGATTTTAATTTTTCTGATAATTTATTGCAGGTATTTTTCTTATTTTCATTATGAAAATATCTGATAATTTGTCGAAATGTATTATCATATTTTCATGTTTTGAACCCAAATTGAGTGGTATTGTAATCATTATTTACACTGTCCAGACTGTTGTCCTCATCTTTATTGCTATCTTCACAACATTTTGGCCATTGTACACTTCAGCCTTCTTCACGTGCCTGGAATTTTTAGCTGAACTCTTTGTTTCAAATCACTGGGGAATATCATTTTTGTTTCATGTGCTATGCAACTTCCGGATGTCACACAGTTATCTACCTTTAACACAATTATCTAAATTATTTGTTAACCACTGCTTTAGCCAGGTATTGAACTCACAACTCATTTGGTCAAGTTACTAAATCTAACCAATGCTTTTATACACTGGGCCAAATGTCCTCAAGAATATAATCTAAATCTAAACTTATTTATAAATGGAACCGTGTGTGTGTGTGTGTGTCCGTTACCTATAGACTCTGAAACGGCTGAACCGATTTTCTTGAAAATTTACACAGTTGTACTATAAGCATCTGTGAGTGTTCTTAGCTAGGTTTTGTATCGAGGTACCCCCGATAAATATCGAAAATTGATAATCGAAAAAATTGGGTTATAGAAGGAGTGGTCCGATTTCAATCAAATTTGATACACTCATAGACAAAGGCATAAGAAACGATATTCAGAAGTTTTAAGGTTGTAGCTCTTATAATAGTGCAGATAATCGATATATATATATATATATATATACATATACACACACATACACACACGCATATAAAAGGCAAGATATGTGTGTGTGTGTGTGTGTGTGTGTGTGTGTGTGTGTGTGTGTCCATTTATCTGTCTGTATGTCCTTTATACAAATCCACAATTTTTATCCGATTCTCACCAAACTTCACACAAATATTCTTTAGTCTGAGTCTGAGCTCCAGGACCATGGATTAGTTTTAAAGCTTTCATTATACCCGAGCAACATCAGGCTATACTGCTAGTAATGGATAAAAGTGTTTTGCAATAAAAATGCATTGCTATACTTTCATTATGATTTGATTTAGTTTGGGGATTCACTATTTGCCCATCGCTGATACCCTAACAGGTGTTATCACCCTGGTTAGGGTGGACCAGATAACAACAGTAATTAAGAGGTGCTTCCACGCTCCTTCAAACCTCAAGATAAGAGACCTTGCTGCCAGTTGTAGGTTATCATATACAGGACAAGATATTGCAGAGGCAATGCAAGTTATTTCAGTTAGATGTTTGAGTTTTGTTTAATGGAACATCAACTTCTGTGGGTTATTTAATGTCAAAAAGGTGGGGTTTTAAGGTATTTTTTTTTATGTTCAGTTATAGTGAGAAGGTTGATTTAGACTTTAAGTGAAATTTTTCGTTTTTATTCTATTTTAGGAAACTGAAAATGTCTTCTAGTTTTGCTGAGAATTTTTTTTTCCTTCAAAAATGTGTTATGGCAATAATTTTTCGTCAAAAACCTATTATTGGTAATAATTTTCCTTCAAAAATTTATATTTTTCCATAAAAAATCTATTTTTATGTATATATTTCTATAAAAGTGTATTTTTATACTTTCATAGTATTTTGACCCCCAGTTTATGGGTTAACTATTTGCCTATAGCTGGGACACAAACAGGTGTTACCACTCTGGGTCAGGGTGGACCTGAGAACAACACTTGTAGGAACACTTCTCAGGTACAAGTATCTGACCTAAAACACTTATGTAAATGGATGACAGAACAAAGACTGAGAGTGATGGTGAAAAAACAATCTTTATTAAGAGCTATTGAGAATAGAAAGTTGTGGAGAACCATGATCATCCACATCCTGAAGTGATATAGCCTATAGGAAAAGAAGAATGGCTAATAGTTGTTCTGTTAATTGTCCCTTGAATTTGTTGGGATCGTAATGACTGACCTTTGCCAGATACTTAAGACAACAGACTAAGCTTTTCATAACAAAGAAAGGATGGTTTGAACTGAAATTTAAATACAGATTTGTGTAATTTTCTGTACACATCAGTGCCTCTATTTATAGATTACGGTGTTGTCATCCTTCTACATTATAAACAATATAGATCATCCGAGTTCACATTATCCGACAGGAATTGTTCATTCTCCAGGTTGAGCTAGAGTAAAAATACCACCTGAATCCATCCTGCATATATACAAATCAACCATTTGCCTGTGCATGGAATACTGCTGCCATATATGGTCAGGTGCCCCTGCTGTTCATCTCAGTGTTCTCAACAGGCTCCAAAGGAGAATCAGTAATGTGATAGGTACCAACTTGGCGGCTCGACTACAGCCACTTCCCCACTGATGAAATGTGGCCTCCCTTTGTCTGTTCTATAAATACTTTCATGGCTTCTGCTCAAATGAACTTAAGTCACTGGTGCCTCCTCAACAGGTATTTACTCGTGCAACCAGATTGGCCACTGGGTCCCACCCATTCACAGATTAACCAAATGCAGACGACAATTCTACTCCTGCAGCTTCTTCTCTCGCACTTCTCACCTGTGGAACTCGCTCTCATATTCTTGCTTTCCTGACGTCTACAACCTCCAGGAATTTAAATGCAATGTCAATACTCATTTATTAAGCACTTAACTCTAGGTCTTTCCCCACCCGTATATCCTTTCCTGTATTCCCATCCTTCTATTGCTCTTTTCTAAATGGTTCGTCTTCCTCTTCACTCTCTTCTAATTAATCTTTTTACACTTACGTAGCCCCCTGCACATCAGTCAGTGGCATTACCGCCTTGCTCAGGGTGATACGATAAAAAAAAAAAAAAAACTCAACTAGACCAAACTTAAAGCAGAATATATAAAACAAAATTTTAACAGAAGCATTAGAAACCAAAAAGTTGAAACCTTATAAACATTCATCAAATCCAAACGGAAAATGAGATGACAAACAAAACATTAACATCTCCAATAAATTTGTAAGGGAGATATTGGTAAATTCTTCCTAAAATTTCTGTCTGAATTTCTGGGATGAGGCGTTTAAACTAATTCATGGTCCTGGAGCTCAGACTCTTTGGACATTGGCACAAAAGACTAAAAAGCAATAGTTGTTTCCAGTTAAAGCGAAACCATAGACTGAAAGAAAAATGAATGGATTTAAGTCAAATTTTGATTTCCTGGTATCGATATCAAATAAGTTTTTTCGTCATAAACTGAATTTTGAAGGCTAAATAAGTCCTCTGAGTAAATGGTATCATGGCTGAGACTAAGAACTACAATTATACCTACTTAGAGCCAAACCCAAAGCAAAAACTAAAAGGGCTGGAAAAAAAAAAATACAGGTATAGACAGATAAACAGACGCACAAACATCTTGCCTTTTATATATCTTAACTTATTTATAAATGGAACTTTGTGTGTGTGTGTGTGTGTGTGTGTGTGTGTATCCATTACCTATAGACTCCGAAACGGCTGAACCGATTTTCTTGAAAATTTACACAGTTGTACTATCAGTGTCTGTGAGTGTTCTTAGCTAGGTTTTGTGTCAAGGTACCTCCGATAAATATCGAAAATGGATAATCAAAAAAAATCAGGTTATAGAAGGAGTGGTCTGGTTTTAATCAAATTTGATACACTCATAGACAAAGACATATGAAATGATATTCAGAAGTTTCAAGGTTGCAGTTCTTACAATAGTGCAGAAAATCGATAATATATATATATATATATATATATATATATATATATATATATGAAAGGCAAGATGTTTGCGTGTGTCTGTTTATCTGTCTGTATGTCCTTAATACAAAGCCACAATTTTTATCCAATTCTCACCAAACTTCACACAAATATTCTTTAGGCTGAGTCTCAGCTCCAGGACCATGGATTAGTTTTAAAGCTTTCGTTACACACAAGCTGGGCTATACTGCTAGTATAGAAATAAGTGAAACTGGCTTTGATTTGAACATCTGACTCACAAATAAGCAATATACCCATACAACAATATATTACTGCCAAAATATAAGGGTAAAATTAGCTTTGTTTTTTTTTCTGTAATAATGTTCACATGTTTCAGTCATTGTGCTCTTCTGCCTTGATCAGGAGCTTGGTGATCTGGGTAAACTTGAACTTAAATCTTTGTTCAGTCTATAGGGATAGATTACTCTGTTTCTACTATATCCGTATTAACTTGCACTTAGTTTGAACTCATAATATGCCACTTGTAACATGAAAGGTCACTGAATGAGAAATAACCAAAACAGAGGTTGGAAAATGAAATAGTAATCTTTATGCCATCAACAAAATACAATACTCACCATCTTTGTGGAGTAGATAACCACTGCTAGTGGTGAACTGCTAGGCAGCAATATGACCCCCTTCACAATGTCTAGTGTATTTATGAGGATTGGGACATACCTATTAATGTGTATATATATATATATATATATATATATATATAACACCACTAAATTCATCTATTAAATTATAGTATTGGTTTGTAAATGTGCTGGTAATGTTAACTTTCTAAGATAGATAGAAATTTTAACTCATACAACACTTGAGTCTATACAGTAAATCTCTATAATATATAATAACCACATTTAATATAAGCTAAGAGACTATCCAGAAGGCAGAAACAAAAAAGAAAAAAAAAAGAGAATTTTTTTATTTTTTTATTTTAAACTTTCTCTCTAATTCTATTGGGAATTTACTTGGTTTGCTATTTAATTCTACGCAATAAAAAGAAATCAATATTTTTCATGATGAACTCAATATGGTTTCTAACTTGGACGTATTTCTCAAATTTCTAAGGACAGGAAGGAAGCTAAAAGGAGCAAAGAGAAAGGATAGCAGTTCAAGAAATAAAGTATAAAATGAAGGTAAATATGAGTAGCAAAAACTTAAACAGGAGAAGAAAAAGAAAAAAAATAAAGCAAATTAATAAGGAAGAAAGAAAGACAAGAGAAAAGAAGATAAAAAAAGTACTACTTTTAATATTGAAGCACTGTTATATATTACCTTGAAGGGTAGAAGTAATTGTCAAGTATATCTAGCCATAGGTAAGGTCAACAACAAGTGACAAATACATCTGGCCATAGATAAAAGTCAACAAAGGACAAGGATGGTTGACAGATGTATCCAGCCATCGATGATGTCAACAAAGTGAAAAAAACAAAAATAAATAAATAAATAAATAAAAATAAAGAGCAAGGACCACCAGGTGTGATTGACAGATCCATCAACAAAGTGACAACCTGAAAAAGCAAAAGTGCGTGGGAGTTTAATGACTATATAAAGTCTAGAATTTTTGGATAAAGAGATAGAGACTGGCTAACGACTCCCAACAACTCCTTTTTACATGTGATCTCTCTCCAGCTGCCCACCTGTTCTACATAAGCGTCATGGACAGAGAACAAAAATATAAGATTATATTTTTACATATACGTGTTCATCATTGTTTTCCAAGCATAATATACTACTTATGCAAAATCATTGTGAAAACGTCCTCTTGTTTACTAAGGTAAAAGTGTGAAACGTCTGTATTCATAGCATAAAATCATTAAATTGTTTGAACTGTTGTCTCCAGCTTTACTATCACATTTACAATGTTTCAGAAATTATATTCTCCAGTCTTTTACAGGTGATATTTGTTGGAATTTCAAACCAAATGCTGTATTTATTTAATAGGAGTAGATTGTTCAATTTTCATGCACCATACCTTTAGATATCTCAGTTCTAGTAAATTCTTTTTAGTTACACAACTCTCCAAATTTTTGTTCCTTCTGCTGTGGCCAGGGATTGAACTCACAACTCTTTGGTTCAAGCCACATTTTGGATCAATCAAAAAATGCTTTTATCCACTGGGCTATTTGTAAAATATCACCTGAAGAATGGCAGAGCATACACTGTCCAAAACATCATGAATACAGCAGTAAAGATGAAAACAACAGGCCAAATAGTGTAAATAGTTACAATACAGATAGGTCCTGAAGAAGGCTGGAGCATACAACAGCTGAAATGTTGTGAATATTGCAGTAAAGAGGAGAACAACAGTCTGAACATTATAAAAAGTTTCTCAAAGTTTTTCTCAAAAATATAAACATATATAAAATCACTATCAAACAATATAGAAAAGGGTGTAAGACAAGGATGTACCTTCTCACCAGACTTAATCTACACAATAAGGCAATTCTAAGAGAACTAAAAGTCCTACCAGGATTCATTATTGGCAATCACAATCTTAACATAAGATATGCAGGTGACAGTAATGATAGCAGACATATAAAATAAAATTCAGGCACTCCTACAGACGGTAGTGAAGGAAAGCAAGAAGAAAAGACTAACCATTGATTGCATGATTGTTAGGAAAAGGAACAGCCCAACAATGCAAATCCAACAAGTACAACAGTTTAAATATATGGGAAGTGATTTAACAGAATGGAAAGTGAAACATTGAACCCAAAAGTGTATGGGCATAGCAAAAGAGGCTTTCCAAAAGCTAAGCATAGTATTAAGAAACAAGAAAATTTCATTAGAAACAAAAAAGAGTACTGTTACATAAAATTGATCTTTTAATATGGCAATGAATGCTGGATATGCTTTCCAAAAGCTAAGCAAAGTATTAAGAAACAGGAAAATTTCATTAGAAGCAAGGAAAAGAGTACTGAACTGTTATGAAATATTGGTCTTTTTATATGGCAATGAATGCTGGATATGCAAAGTATTAAGAAACAAGAAAGAATACTGGACTGTTAGGTAATATCAGTCTTCCTGTATGGCAGTGAATGCTGTATATGCCAACCAAAAGCTAAGTGAAATATTAAGAAACAGGAAAATTTCATTAGAAACAATGAAAAGAGTATTGAACTGTGACATAATATTGGTTCACTTATATGGCAGTGAATCTTGGACAAATATTTCTGATAGTAGGGCAAAAATGTTTGCTGATTCAACACCAAATTTTCCAATATTTTAACATTTTGTTTCAGCTGATTTCACTATTCAATTTAGATCAGTTACTTGTGCTGTGGTGCAGTGGATATCGGCTCGGAACGAGAAATCGGGTGGAGCCGAGTTCAAATTCCAGTTGAATTCATTGCATTCACTTACGTGCAAAATACCCTTGGGAAAGGTATTAATCCGTCTCTTCCTTCCAGTTATGGCTTAAATAACAGGACAGATTGGGTTCTATAGCCTTGGCCGGCAACCAGTCTACCACAGAAAGCAATGGCAACCTACTGCAGGATAATCTTCTGCCCAGTCAGTCATGTCTCTTTCGAGACGATTGCCCAAGCGTGTTTCACGTATGGCACTTAACTGACTGACTTGAAACACATGGTTTACAGGTCATTTTTTCTGACCCACAAGTAATCATTGTCCTGACTAATATTTTCACAAATTTAATAAATTTGTCCCTCAACCCTCCCATACTTAGTATCAGTATTGAACTTGACTAACCCATCAGGTGCAAACAATTTTAAGGTCAGCAGTGTCTGTTATTGTTCCTTTCCAAGGAGGGAATGAAAATTTAGACATACCACCACCACCACATTATTTATCAGCTACCTAAGGAGAGAGTAAATAAAAAAAAAATTAAAAAAATACTTCCCAACAATGTCTCAGTCACTAATTTTAATCTTATAAGAAATAAATTTAGCAACTCATATTAAAGAAAACCAGGATTCTCACTCCAAAAATTCTACCATCCCACACTATCTTTGAAGTTGATGCAAACTAATTTTAATGCAAGAGTGTGCTCCTACTAGTAGGCTTCACCACTGAAATTAATTCTCACCACTTTGGTGATACCTTAGTGACATAACTGACTTTTGACTACTGCATCTCTTCCTTAACATGTAATGGTCCTGTCAATTCCCTGCATTTCAGAACCCTGATCTATATGTTGTACAGAAAAGATTACCAGGAGGTTAAACAATTGAGAGAAGTAAAAAATTACTGGCAGAATAAGACTTAAGAAAACATTAAAAAATTAACATTGTGAACAAAAAAAAAAAAAAAAAAAATTTGCACACAACAACCAGTATTATCAACTACCACCAGGAATCATTTTATCATAGATGGTAACCAGTAAGCAATCTACCAAGTTTGAGTTTCAGTTTTGCTTAATGGCATATCCACCTTTGTGGGCCAAAAAGGTGGAGATTTAAGGTTTGTTTTTCTTTTTTTTAGGTTTGGTTATAGTGAGAAGGTTGATTTAGTCAGATTTTAATTCATTTTTATTGTTTTTATTCTTTTTAATTTTAGAAAACTGAAAATGTCTTCTAATTTTATATTCAAAAAGGTTTTTTTTTTTTTTTAATCATATCACCCCAAGCAAGGCGGTAACAACACTGATGTGCAGGGGGCTACGTAAGGGTAAAAAGAATGGAAAAGAAAAAGCCGGAAACCGCATCCTAAACAGGAAACAAGGGATGAGCCTCTTCACCTGTTCAATAGATGTGGGTGGAGTGTGAACCAGGCAATAGTTTAGTCTATCTACTCCAATTGAAAGAAAAGAAAAAAAAAATAATAAAAGGAAAAGAGTGAAATGCTGAGAATAATTTTTTTAAAAAAATGTTTTATGGTAAACATTTTTTCTTCAAAAATGTGTTGTTGGTAATATTTTTCCTTCAAAATTGTATATTTTTCTATAAAAGTCTATTTCTATGCTTTCTTAGTGTTTTGATCCAAAGTTTGGGGGTTAACTATTTACCCATAGCTGGGACCCTAACAGGTGCTACCACTCTAGATCAGGGTGGACCTGGGAACAACAGCAATTAAGAGGTGGTTACATGCTCCTCACAACCTCCCAATCAGAGGCCTTGCTGCTGGATGCAGTTTACCATCATGCCCAGGACTACAATCTAATAAGAGACAGCCAGTAGAAATCATGTTTTCATACACAGCCATAAAAAATCTAGAAAATTCTTAGTGACCAGAAATGAATGCAAGTGCCACTGACAGGAGAGGTCTATTTATATACACACAATGACTAAAGAAAGAAGTCCATTTGTAATGAAGCAATCAATGAAATAAATTGTTTTTTGATCAGGCTGCCTGGACATGGCTGACAATAAACTTCAGGATAATTATCAGCATAAATCCCTGGGTGATGAGCTGTCAACTAAGTTTCATCTCTTTAGTGCAGGGGTTCTCTAATGAGGGGAAGGGCATACTCTTAGCCTAGGAAAATTTCAAGCTTTCAGAAGGAAAAAAAAATCTTTCTTCTTCACAAGTTTCTCGTTGACTATAATCTCCATCAGAATAAAATTAATTTAAATACCCTGACCTATTATGGAAGTGTTTCATTATCAAATTACAGTATCCTGACATTCTAATGAACTCTTTACTTTTTGAAATATGTTTCAGTTTATTTACTTAATAATTAGTTATAAATTAAAACAAATTACTGTACATGTATTCAAGTTAAAAAATCTATCAGCATTTTCTATTGCTATTAAATTTGTAAAATTCTTCTATGAAAATAAACCATGTAAATGTATATCTATCTAAAGTTATTTATAAATGGAACTTTGTGTGTGTGTCTTCATGACCAATAGACTCCGAAACGGCTCAACCGATTTTCTTGAAAATTTACACAGTTGTACTATAAGCATCTGCGAGTGTTCTTAGCTAGGTTTTGTGTCAAGGTACTCCCGATAAATATTGAAAATCGAAAAAATCAGGTTATAGAAGGAGTAGTCTGATTTTAATCAAATTTGATACACTTATAGACAAAGACATAAGAAACGATATTCAGAAGTTTCAAGGTTGCATTTCTTACAATAGTGCAGAAAATTTGATATCGATACCAGGAAATCAAAATTTGACTTACATCCATTTATTTTTCTTTCAGTCTATGGTTTCGCTTTAAC
Organism: Ascarosepion bandense; assembly: GCA_037127315.1. Classification (NCBI taxonomy): domain Eukaryota; kingdom Metazoa; phylum Mollusca; class Cephalopoda; order Sepiida; family Sepiidae; genus Ascarosepion; species Ascarosepion bandense. Next base: position 5,564,142 of record JBBBDQ010000913.1, read on the forward strand.
TGGAAACAACTATTGCTTTTTTAGTCTTTTGTGCCAACGTCCAAAGTGTCTGAGCTCCATGACCATGGATTAGTTTTAAAGCTTTCATTACACCTGAGCAACACCGGGCTATACTGCTAGTGTACTAATATGGGAAAGAATGAAGATTTTTCAATAATATACTCATATTATTTGGAATGCATCTTTTGAAAGGTGGTTGTTGTGGAGTAGTTTTCGTACTGAAGGTCATAATCAGGCTATGTCGGTTGGTAATTGACTTAACGCACCCAAAATGTTAGGAACTTGGTAATCTTCCACTGAAAGCTGACTCCTTAGTATTCAGCTAACTGCCGACTAATATCAACTGCCTAGTAGTTCTACTGAACTCCAATAGAAGTCTAAAGAACTCCTATGAACTTCCTAAGAGATTCCGGTTAACTCTTATTAATATAGGTGGAAGAGTCCATTATCTGAGGAATAGGTATGTTTATAACAATGGTGAATAACATTCACAGTATGTGTTGCGGTGCAGTGGATATCAGATCAAAATGAGAAATTGAACTCAAATGACACAAAGACTTTGATGCTAAACATTATTTTTATTAAGTTTGGTGCATTTTTTCAACATGGTATGCTCGTATTTTAGTGAATACCTACATATTTTATATTCACTTAACACTCATAACTATCATTTCCTACTGGTAGACTAAAGTGTAACAATATTGAAAATGTTATTTTCTATTAACTAAAGCAGAGGTTCTCAACCAGGGAAGACCCCCCCCCCACACACACACACGCCAAGGGGAGGTAGTCTTATTTATTTCTTCTCTCACACTCACTTCCCGACTGGAATTCCCTTCCACATGACTGTTTCCCAGATGGCTACAATCTCCAGGAGTTTAAATGTAAGGTCAATAGACACCTCCTAACAAACTAACTCGCTTCCATTCTTTCAAACACTCTTCCCATCCTCCCAACTATCTATCACCCCACTTCTGACATTTCCTATATCTAACCACTCTTTCTAATGTAGCTCCAAGTGCAATAGTGGCAGTGGAATGCCTTGCTTGGGGTGAAACGATTAAAAAAAAAAAAAAAAAAAAAATTCATAAGATTTTACTTCTGGAACTACAATACATTCTATTGAACTATTTCTCCAAGGATACTTGAGTTTTATTTAAGAATTAGTTCTGAAGTCAAACAAATTTAGTCAATTAAGTGCCATAGGTGATACACGCTTTGGGTGATCATGTCTCGAAAGAGACTTGACTGACTTATCCCACAGTAGGTTGCCATTGCTTTCTGCGATAAACTAGTTGCTAGCCAAGGCTATAGAACCCAATCTGTCCTATTATTTAGCCCATAACTGGAGGGAAGAGATGGATTAATACCTTTCCCAAGGTTATTTGTGCATAAATGAATGCAAGGAATTCAACTGGAATTCAAACTTGGCACCTTGATTTGTCATTTCAAGTCAATATCCACTGCACCACAACGTAAAATCCATCAACATTTTCTATTGCTATTAAATTTGTAAAGCTCCTTTATAGGAAATTTTTTCTAACCCTAAAAGCTTACTGTGTAAATATCACCAAAATGGAGGTTGGAAATAATAGTATATCAGCAAATACAAGACTCGCACACTGTGTGAAATAGATATACTAATAGTGAACTGCTAGTCAGTATAATCACTACTCCAATAGTGTCCATGTATTTAAGAGAATAAGAAACATTCTTTCCTGTATATAAATAGGTAGACAACAAAAGTAATCCATGTAAATACATATGTCAGTCAATTGACATTCATGATAGACACTTGGGCAATCATGTCTCTTTTGAGACATGACTAGCTAGACATAAGATTGCCATTACTTTCTGTTGTGGTGTCCTATGTACATTGGAATGAACTCTTCCTCTTTCATAAATACTAACCTGCGAGACTTCCTGGGAGGCAGTCAAGATGCAATGTAACTTGACAGTTCGGTTGGACACTTCTATCTGCTGATTTATAACACTCTTATTTTGTATATATGCTTTATTATTCCAGTACACTGGTTCAACCACTCTTGTTTTTGTGTCTTTCTTCCTGGCCCTAACAGGCCACAACACTTTCTATGGTAGACCAGTTGCTAACAAAGGCTATAGAACCTAATCTGTCCTGCTATTCAATCCATAGATGGAGGTAAAAGTGATGGATTAATACCTTTCCCAAAGGGTATTTACACATAAGTGAATGCAATGGTTACAACTGGAATCTGAACTTGGCTCTGGTTTTCTCATTCTTAACCAATACCCATTAAACTACAATGCAAATCCTAAAATGCATAAGGATGAAGATTTTTAATATTATATATATATATATATATATATATATATATATATATAATATTTATTGGAGTAGATAGACTAAACTATTACCCGGTCCACACTCCACTCACCACTATTGAACAGGTGAAGAGGCTTATCTCTTGTTCCCTGTTTAGGATGTGGTTTCTGGCTTTCTCTTTTCTAATCTTTTCACTCTTACATAGCCCCCTGTGCATCGGTGGCATTACCGCCTTGCTTGGGGTGATATGATTAAAAAAAAAAAAAAAATACACATTGTTTGGAATGCAATTTTTTGAGTTGAGCAATCTTGGAAAAGGTCAGTCAGTTAAATGCCATACGTGAAACACGCTTCGGCAATCATGTCTTGAAAGAGACATGACTGACTGGGCAGAAGATTATCCTACTGTAGGTTGCCATTGCTTTTTGCAATAGACTGGTTGCCAACCAAAACTATAGAACCCAATCTGTCCTGTTATTTTACCCATAACTGGAAGGAAGAGACGGATTAATACCTTTCCCAAGGGTATTTGCTCGTAAGTGAATTCAGCTGGAATTCGAATGTGGCTCCTCGATTTCTCATTCCAAGCCGATATCCACTGCACCACAACGCACATAAGTGTGGTTACGTAGTAATCGTGAGGGGTGGGTTTAGGTGAGTTTTGTTTAACGGCATATCAACCTCTGTGGGTTATTTAATGCCAAAAAAGTAGGATCTTAAGGTATTGTTTTAATATTCAGTTATAGTGAAAAGGTCGATTTAGTCAGATTTTGATGATAAATTTTACTTTATTTTTTTTTCATTTTAGAAAACTGAAGAGGTCTTCTAATTTTGTATTCAAAAATGTATTGCTGGTAATAATTTTCTTCCTTCAAAAATGTATTATGGCAATAATTCCTTCCCCCCACCCCTTCAAAATCTGTTAAGGTAATAATTTTTTTTTCTTTCCAAAATGTATTGTTGGTAATATTTTTCCTTCAAAAATGTTTATTTTTCTATAAAAGTATATTTTTATACTTTCGTCTTTTAACCCCACTTTGAGGATAAACTATTTGCCCACAGCTAGCCATCCCGGGTCAGGGTGGACCTGGGAACAACAGCAATTTGGAAGTGGCTCCATGCTCCTCACAACCTTCCAATGAGAGGCCTTACTGCCGGATGCAGTTTATTGTCATACCCAGGATCTGTAGTAATTTTGAATTTAATCCCTCAGCCATGCAGTGTATCCTTGGACTCAGTGGAATCAGGGTGAGCAATAAATGTAAAATGATTGAAAGGGGTAGCAACTTTTCTTCATATGCAATAAATGTGAAGAGTCTCAATAAAAAAATATTTTACAATCTGTTGTGTTGTGGCTCATACCATGTGACATCCGGTTGCCCAGACGTATAAAAGACAATGTGCATTTAGCACGGGAGTTGTCATGATCACGGACTTTGTGAAGTAACACCTACTACTGCGAGAGACTGTAAATATTGTATATCCCTCTTGGTTGTACCACTCTGGAAATAAAGTAGTTTATCTACATTTCACTGTGTATCTCTTCATTCCACATTACAACACAATCTAAAAAAATACTTTCCAGCTTTAAATAAGCTGAAGAGTTGATAAGCCATCAAAAAATAAATCAATCAATCTATAAAAATCAACCATGTAAATGTATATGTACTAATATAAGAAAGAAGGAAGATTTTTCAATAATATATTCATATTATTTGGAATACACCTTTAGTGGTGGACAATCTTGGAAAGGTTGTGAACAACATTCTGACTTATGGTGAAAAGGGTCAGTCAGTTAAGTGCCATACGTGATACACGCTTGGGCGATCATGTCTCGAAAGAGACATGACTGACTGGGCAGAAGATTATCCCGCAGTAGGTTGCCATTGCTTTCTGCGGTAGACTGGTTGCTGACCAAGGCTATAGAACCCAATCTGTCCTGCTATTTAACCCATAACTGGAAGGAAGAGACGGATTAATACCTTTCCCAAGGCTATTTGCATGTAAGTGAATACAATGGATTCAACTGGAATTCGAACTCAGCTCCCCGGTTTCTCGTCCTGAGCAGATATCCACTGTACCACAAAAAAGGTCGAGAACCCCTGCTTTAGTGCACTGGCATTAAGAGAAGAGACTGTGAGTATTAAGTGTCATGATATATGCATTTAAAGAAACAGGCTATGAAATAAAAATGTTGATAGAGTCAAGTCCCTTGACATTAGTGGAATCAGATATAAACAACCATTTTTAAGAAATAGGGTACATGAGATATAGCTCATTGTAAGATGTGCCACACTACTAAAAAGATTCAAGGTAAATTTTTATTGAAAATACCTCAGCCATTTTAACCACAGAAAATCATACATGTATCTGTCTCAGAAATCGAAAAAAAATTTTTTTTAAGTATTTTTGAAAATGAAGTCATGGCATAATATTATCCCTTATTGTTACTAACACACACGGAAATGAATTGTTTCTCATTTAAGTATACAAATATATATTGTCCTGGGTATGACAAACTGAATCCAAAAGCAAAGTCTGTGATTGAGGTTTTGAGGAGTGTGAAGCCACCTTAATTGCTGTCATTCTCAGGTCCACACTGACCCAGGGTGATAGCACCTGTGGACAACTAGTTACCCCCTCCCCAAACTGGGGATTAAACACTATAAAAGTATAAAAATAAACTTTTATAGTAAAAATTTTTAAAAAAGCATTTTTGAAGAAAATATAATCAAAGGAAAAATATCAACAATTTTTTTTTTAAAAATATAGCAACTCTCTTGACAAAACCCTTTTTTTACAAAAATACAGAAATGAAAACTGATCTATAATCTGCTTTTCCAAAGTTCAAGACCAGAAGGCATCTAAGTTTTGTAAAAAAAATGTTTCATTAAAATGAAACCAACTTTTTTACTATAACTTAACATTATAATAAACAAAAAAACAAAAAAAAACACAAAACCAAAATAACGAACAAAAAAAACCAAACAAAACAAAAAAAAACAAACAAACAAAAAAAAACAAAAAAACAAACAAAAACAAAAAAACAAACAAAAACAAAAAAACAAACAAAAACAAAAAAACAAACAAAAACACAAAGAAACAAAAACACAAAGAAACAAACACACAAAAACACAAAAAACAAAAACACAAAAAACAAAAAAAAAAAAACAAAAACACAAATAACAAAAAAAAATCACAAAAAACACAAAAACACAAAAAACAACAACAAAAAAAAAACACAAAAAAACACAAAAAACAAAACCTTAAAAACCAACTTTTTTGTTAAATAACCCCCAGCGGTGTTTATATGCTATTAAACAAAACTCAAACTTTTTCATATAGCTAAAAATTTTGAATGTTTCTTTCTAAAGCATAAAATGGTTACACATATGAATGAATGCTGAATGACACATTTTTGTCATAAAAATTTATCAGGCCGGTAGAAATAAATACATATACTGTTTGATTATAAAAACAGAATATCTACTTAAATATGAGTATAGATCAAAAATCATATTCAAACAAATCATTTCACATATGAGCATCCTTAATGGTTTAAAATGTAAAAGTTACCTTCAACAAAATGTTATCAAACTCAAGAAATATTGTACTTAATCATTGTTATTTATGTTATGATGTATGAGAAAATGTGAGTGAACAAGTGAAAACACCAAAATAAAGAAAATTTCAATAAAAGTTATTTTCCTTATGAAATTAAGTGTGTAATTCCAAAATGCCAAACAGGCTGCAATTTACCTATGACTGACCTAGATTATAATGAAACTTTTTTTTGTAAGATTCCATCAAGTAAAACAAAAAAAAAACAAATTAATTTTGAAGCATGTGTCAAAAAAAAAAAAGAGGGTACAATCACTTAAACATAAGAATAATACCTTTTACCTGAATACAATTTGAATTTGCATAGTTCAATTTCTACTCAAAAGATATATCCTTTAGTATTGGCAAAAACAAACATGGTACATTATACAAGAGAATGTACTTTATAAATCTCAGAAATGTCAATTTCAGGGAAATGTATTAACAATTGATGGAAAATGTGTGGGGGGGGGTATGATAAGATTTTTTTTCAAAAGCAAAAAAGAAATTTCATCAAAAACAAAGAAAAGTGTGCTCAACATGTAATATTCATCCTTTTACATGACAGTGAATGAGTGATAATTTACTGATAGGTGAAACAATAGAAACGTGGTACTACATTAGGATGCTGAGAATACCATAGGAAAGAGAGAAACAAAAAAAAGAGAGAAACAAAAAAAGAGAGAAACAAACAAAAGAGAGAAACAAACAAAAGAGAGACAAACAAAGAGAGACAAACAAACAAAGAGAGACAAACAAACAAAGAGAGACAAACAAACAAAGAGAGAGAAACAAACAAAGAGAGACAAACAAAAAAAGAGAGAGAAACAGAAAAAAAGAGAGAGAAACAAACAAAAAAAGAAAAAAAGAGAGAAACAAACAAAAAAAGAGACAGAAACAAACAAAAAAAGAGACAGAAACAAACAAAAAAAGAGACAGAAACAAACAAAAAAGAGACAGAAACAAACAAAAAAGAGACAGAAACAAACAAAAAAAGAGAGAAAAACAAAAAAAAGAGAGAGAGAAACAAACAGAGAGAGAGAAACAAACAAAAAAAGAGAGAGAAACAAACAAAAAAGAGAGAGAAACAAACAAAAAAGAGAAAGAGAGAAACAAACAAAAAAAAAAGAGAGAAACAAACAAAAAAAAAAGAGAGAAACAAACAAAAAAAAAAGAGAGAAACAAACAAAAAAAAAAAGAGAGAAACAAACAAAAAAAAAGAGAGAAACAAACAAAAAAAAAGAGAAAGAAACAAAAAAAAACAGAGAAAAAAAAAGAGAGAAACAAACAAAAAAAAAGAGAGAAACAAACAAAAAAAAAGAGAGAGAAATGAGAGAAAAGCAAGAAAGAGAAAGGAAAAGAAGAAATGGAACAAAAGAAAATAGAAAAAAAAGGAAAAGAGCAAAAAAGTCAAACTGCTCTGAGACTAATTTTACAGGACGGTCAATTTCCAGGATGTAAATCTGAATTAAATCAGGGCAATTGCATCGAGCTTGTAAACATAGTAAATGTTAACACAGACCTATTAAATAAAAGGCAAACTTCATGTTTGTAAGCCTTATGAAAGAAAAAAAAAAGCTAAGCCTATTTTTAAGAATAATATCACGACTCCAAGAGTTACCTCTCCTATTGGAAGACAGAATTGAATTATAAATGTGACGTGAACTCTTAATTTGGTCAGATATTGGCTAAAACTGTTTCTATTTTCATTCTAATATCTATATAAACAGTTTGTGTGAATGAAAGTTTTATTGATTTTTATTAATAGTTGTTCTCTTAACTCTTCTTGAAAATAAGGGAAAAACATTAACTGAAGTAGACCGGAACATACAACATTCAAAACACTGTGAATGTGACAATAAAGATGAGGAGAACATTCTGAACAACATCAATAGTGTAAATAGTCACAATATCCCGTCTCAGAAATATAGACAGATTCAGAAAAGGGCCAGAGCATACATTAGCCAAAACATGGTGAATATGACAGTAAAGATGAGGTTAACAATCTGAACAATATAAATAAAGTAAATAGTTACAATACAATCTCAGAAATATTGACAGATGTTGAAAAATATCTTGTTAATACCAACCATAAATTATTCTGTTAAAGATATCTAAACTTATTTATCAATGGAACTTTGTGTGTGTGTGTTACCTATAGACTCTGAAATGGTTGAACTGATTTTCTTGAAAACTTACACAAGTGTACTATAAGCATCTGTCTGCGAGTGTTCTTAGCTAGGTTTTGTGCCGAGTTACCACCTATAAATATCGAAAATCAATAATCGAAAAAAAATCGGGTTATAGAAGGAGTGGTCCGATTTTAATCAAATTTGATACACTCGTAGACAAAGACATAAGAAACGATATTCAGAAGTTTCAAGGTTGCAGTTCTTACAATAGTGCAGAAAATCGATAATATATATATAAAAGGCAAGATGTTTGTGTGTGTGTCTGTTTATCTACCTGTATATCTATTTGTTTCAGCCCTTTTATTTTAGTTTTTGCTTCATGTTTGACTAAGTAGGTATAATTGTAGTTCTTAGTCTCAGCCATACCATTTACTCAGAGGACTTATTTAGCCTTCAAAATTCAGTTTAAGACGAAAAACTTATTTGATATCGATACCAGGAAATCAAAATTTGACTTACATCCATTCATTTTTCTTTCAGTCTACGGTTTCGCTTTAACTGGAAACAACTATTGCTTTTTATTCTTTCGTGCCAACGTCCAAAGAGTCTGCACCCCAGGACCATGGATTAGCTTTAAAGCTTTCATTACACCTGAGCAACGCCGGGCTATACTGCTAATTTTTATATATATATATATATATATATATATATATATATATATATATAAAAAGGTGCGATTAGTAAATTGTCGCAATTATTTTATTATTTCAAATATTCTTTAGGCTGAGTCTGAGCTCCAGGACTATGGATTAATTTTAAAGCTTTCATTACACCCAGGCAATGCTGGGCTAAACTGCTTGTTTTTCTTATAAATTGTGGGAGGTAATTACTGGCATTTACTGAGATTGTGGTGTAAATCATGGATAACATATCAGATCATCTCACATGTAATGACTTCCTTGTGAACCAAGGAAAAATTTACTTGGAATCTCCTGCTGACCAAGATGTCTCCAGTAGGAATTCATTTATTATGCAAGATAAAAGGTTGCAACCTGATTGGTCAAAATTACATGCTTTTGGTGGTGAGACTGAAGTGATCTCTCCAGAGTGAAAGTATATAGAAATTGTCCATTGCCCAGACTACATTCCCCACCCCATCTCAGGACTATACCACAAGAACCAAAGTCATTATACAAAATGCGACAGATAAATTATCATCTAAATAAATGTACCAATAAAAATAACACCAACATCTCATTTTAATGTATACATTTACCAAAATTACACAAAAATATCTTTAAATACTAAAGAGTAAATGTATTCAGTAAAACTGTCATTGGCTTCAACCATGACCTCCAGACAACTTCAGAATCTCCTGCATTTCTTCTGAATGGTCTCTTTGTTTAAGTTGGTGAATGCTGTCATAATCCTTGCTTTCAGTTCATCTTTGGTCTGAGAAAGAGTTTTTGTTCTCTTGCTCAACTGCACCCTATACATAATCAAGGGGGTTGCAGTCTGGGGAGTTAGTGGACCAGATATAAGGGGTGATGTGATTGCAGGAATTTTCTGACAGTTGTAACTTGGTTCTCCTGCTTGTGTGGCATGGTGTAGTTTTGTTGCCTGACAAAGTCATCTAGCAGACACCCTCCTGACCTCCTGTGTTTCTTCAATGGATTTACTTAAACAGGGAAGAACTACCTCCTCAAGACCTCCGTGTTGAGCCTGGGGCACTAACCAACAAATTCAGGAATTTTTATCAGAATGATCAGAGTGAGTTTAAGCATTACACTCTGGCAACCGTTTCCAAATCCTCTGCACTGTCTTTAGATTGACACCCAAACATTCTAAAAATTTTATACTGAAGCTTCTGACATGAATGCTAAGCAGTACAGCATGTCATTTTCCAAATTTCTGGCAGAGTGAATTTCATGGTTCCTTTTTTTGTGCGTTGTGGTGCAGTGAATATCAGCTCGGAGCAAGAAATCAGGGAGCCGAGTTTGAATTCCAGTTAAATTCCTTGCATTCACTTATATGCAAATACCTTAACAATTTTAAAGAATAACCAGGATGTTTTTCAGATATAAAACTTATTTAATCTATAACTGAGGGTAGATAAATTTGTTTTCCAAGGGTATTTGTAAGTGAACATAATGAATGTGACTGGAATTTGAACTTGGCTTTCTAATTTCTCATTCCGAGCTGAGATCCATTACACTACCTGCACATCCATTAATTCTCTTTGAAATTTCTTGTATTTCAGCTGATAGTTTAGGTGTCAGCACTATCTTTATGGTTTATCAACCCTTTGTGGGTTATTTAAAGTTGAAACATTATTTTGGATTATCTTAATTCTTATCAATTAGACCATAAACTTTCAGATTAGCAAAAAAATTTGGATAACATTCAATAAAGATTGTTAGGGGGTGCTCAGTTTCTAATACAATGTTCTAGTAAAACAATCCCCCATATTGGAAACACTCGCTTTGAAGTTGAAACATATTTTTTGGATCATTACCAGCTGCTTCATCTTGGGTACATAGTTTCATAGTTAGCAAGCTTGTCTTGCTACATCAATTAAGACTTAATAGTGACTTCAATCTTCACTAAGTACTCCCAATCAGAGGCCTTGCTGCCAGATGTAGTTTACCATCGTACCCAGAACCGAAAGGCCTTTGAGTAATCCATAAATGAATAGGAAAAAAAAAAAGAGTCATATGAGGAAGTGTTTCTTTAATGGATTTACTTAAACTATACAATGTGAAAGAGAAATAGAAGGCCTACAATGTTTTATTAATGCAACCTGGTTAGTGTCATAACAGACAATAGAAAATGTAAGACAGAAATTTAAAGGTGCATTGGAAGAGCAAAAACCACTTTGAGAAACTGAGCAGTGAATTAGATAAAAAAGATATTAGAAAGTAAGAAAATGGGGCTGAACTGCTACGTAAGGAATTTTGGTGGACCGGCAGCCCCACCCCGTAATTTTTTTTTGCTATTCATTTTTTTTTTTTTTTACTTTTTTCAGTGCATTCTTATCAATTAGACCATAAACTTCCAGATTAGCAAAAAAATTTGGAAAAAATTCAATAAAGATTGTTAGCGGGTGCTCAGTTTCTCATACAATGTTCTAGTAAATCAATCCCCCCCATATTGGAAACACTCGCTTTGAAGTCGAGTAAAAGCCATTCTTGGGGTTTTCAAAGAGGAAATTGCCAGTGTAAAAACTTTAAAAGTTTAAAAAAAAAATAAAAATAAAAATGAAAAAAAACAAATTACAGGGAGGGTGCCAGTCTAAGGCAATGAAAGCTGGATAATCTCCTTACATTTAGATTTGAAATGATAGAAATTTTGCTCTACCAACAAATTCTAAGAATACCATGGACAGAATGGAATAACTGATACTTACAATAAAAAAAAGAGACAGCAGAACTTTTCTGAATATATTAAGAGGAAAGATATTGGAGAGAAGAGGGAAAAAAATGAAAGAGAATTGATTCATTCATTTATTATGGCTTAACTCTTTGAAGGTTATTCAAAGCCAAAAAGTATTTTTTTTTTTTTTTAGATAGGAAGAAGTTTTTTTTTTCAAGATAATGATTTAATGATACATGACATGCTAATTAGCTAGTGGGCAAAGAGGAGAATTCATATCTTTTCCTAGGGCATTTGCACATAGATGAATATAATGAACCCATTTGAAATTGGAACTTGGCTCACCAATGAACAATTATGAGCTATTATCCATTATAGTAACCAGTATTCTCAAGCAGTCACCCATCTAAGTACTGACCAGAAAAGGGTGAAAAAACAAAATGGTGAAAACAAACAAAAAAGTGAAAACAAACAAAAAAGTGAAAAAAAAAAAAAAAAAAAAGGACAAGAAAAACAAAAACAAAAGGACAAAAAAAAACAAAAAACAAAAGGGGTGAAGGAAAAGGGGGAAGGGGGAAAAGGAAAGGGGGAAAGAAAGGGGGAAGGGAAAAGGGGGAAGGGAATGGGGGAAAGGGAAAAGGGAAAAAGGGAAAAGGGGAAAAGGGGAAAAGGGAAAAGGGGAAAAAGGGGAAAAAGAAAAAGGAAAAAGAAATGGGGAAAAGGGGAAAAGGGGAAAGGGAAAAGGGGGAAGGTGAGGGGAAAAAGAAAAGGCTGAGGAGGAGAAAAAGAAAAGGGTGAGGAGGAGAAAAAGAAAAGGTTGAGGAGGAGAAAAAGAAAAGGTTGAGGAGGAGAAAAAGAAAAGGGTGAGGAGGAGAAAAAGAAAAGGTTGAGGAGGAGAAAAAGAAAAGGGTGAGGAGGAGAAAAGAAAAGGGTGAGGGGGTGAAAAAGAAAAGGGTGAGGGGGTGAAAAAAGGAAAGGAAAAGAGATAAAAAAGATGAGAAAAGAAAAAGAAAAATGAAAGAGAAAAGAAAAAAAGAAATTGACTTCTAAATGCTAATAGGGATAATGTAGAGAAATAGCAATTATAAAAACAATAGTAACTATAAATATTGCATGATAATGAGGACGAAACCAGCCTTTTTATAGTCTTGACTTTTGAATAAATAAACTCCCCAGATAATATCTTACTCTTGAGAAAAGTATGTTAGAGAAAGAAAATAAAATATATATGCATTATTGATCGAAATTAATTTGTCATTTGTATGCGCAGTTTAATATAAATTATGTGAATTGTTTTACTTTTTACGCAGAGGTTAATCCCATCTAACCCCAGCATTTTTAAACTCAGAGGCAGTCACAAGCAGCATGCTTGAAGAAAAGTAAAATAGATTGTGACCTAATCTTATTTTCTCACAATTTTTGCTAAATATATATATATATATATATATATATATATATATATATATATATTTTTAACGAAACTTGGTTATAAACAACTGACAATTTGAATTGTTTGAACATTATTTTTTATTGATACTAGTATTTAAGTAGATATTCTGTTTTTAATTAAACAGTATTATATATTTATATCTACTGGCCTGATTATTTACAATAAATTTTCATTACAAAAATGTGTGTCATTCGGCAGGATTCGAACATTTGTTGACATTACGATACATTTCAAAGCAGATATGGTTGTTGCATGAATTGAAAATTGTGTTATATAGGCTTGATTAAGAACCTTGTTTAGACTGAAGGTCATTCATGGTCGAGCGGTCTAAGACGTTGCCAGATCAAATGGTAGCTTCCCCTATGTAGATAGGGGTCGCAGGCTCAAATCCTGCCGAATGACACACATTTTCATTATAAAAATTTATCATAAATAATCATGCCAGTAGATATAAATATATAATACTGTTTAATTAAAAACAGAATATCTACTTAAATACAAGTATTGAAAAAAAAAAAAAAAATAATGTTCAAACAATTAATTTCAAATTGTTGGTTGTTTATAACCAAGTTTCATTAAAATCCATTAATTTCTGTAATATATATATATATATATATATATATATATATATATATATATATATAAAATTTTGGTTGAATTGTATTCACTTTTCTGGTTATTTTTTTTTTACAGTCCAATGTCGTATTCTGGACTCCATATGGATTTGAAACCCTTTCTCATTAAGTTTTGGTGAAAAGCTCTGTCAACAAAAATGAACAAGAAAATAGAAATATCTTCTTCTTCTATGTGCCCTGTCCCTTCAGGACGTAGGCGATCATGGATCTCCATGTCTCCCTATCTCTTGTGGCTCTTAGTATGTTTGTTCCTGTTGCTCCTGGCAACCCCCGTTCCGTCATCCACCTGATCAGACCCTGCAAATATGTTATCCGCTGCCTTCCTCTGTCTCTCCTTCCTTCTATCTGTCCAGTCAGTATCAGGTTCTCCAGGCTCTCCTTCCTCATTGCATGTCCCAGGAACTTTAGTTGTCTCTTCCTGATGCTCAGCATCAATTTCCTTTTTGTTGCCATTCTTTCTAATACTTCGTCGTTGCTTGTATGCTCAGTCCACGATATCCGTAGTATCCTTCTGTAGAACCACATTTCGGCCGCTTCCAGTTTTGTCCTCATTTTCGATGATATTGTCCAGCATTCACAGCATTCAGAAATATCAGAAGATTGAAAAAGTTATTTAGAAAATTGGAGTCAGCAGAATTCTAGCTAAAAGACTCTAAACAATATCCAAAAACTGGACAAAGAATGAACTAACATTTGCATTGTGAGTTTATATTCCCATTAGCAGAACTAGTGGAAAATATTGCACAATCAAGACTTTGATCTCAGCCAATATGACAATAAAATGATCACTTCATCACTATTTTAGCTAATAACTTGTTCATGTCATTAACAGATTCCCTCATTTTTTCAGGACATAGGCTATCATGGCTCTCAACACTTCCTACCTCTTGTGGCTTTTAGCAGTTTCTTTTTTCTTTTGCTAAGCCCCTGCCATCTATTCACACAAGAATGTCGGGTAAGTAGCTTGCTGCTTTCTCTCTTGCCCTCAGTATACCCTGTGAGGGTGAAGCTTTCCGGACACTCCTTCCTCGTTATGTGTCCAAGGAATTTCAGCTATCTTTTCTTGATTTTGAGTATAAGTGTTCTTTCTGTTACTATTTCGCAAAGACAACCCAACACTAACACAATACCAGTGCCATTTCTTACTCACTTATAAGGAAAGAGTCAAGAGGAATGAGGAAAGAGTCAAGAGGAAGTGAGGAAAGAGTCAAGAGGAAAATAAGGAAAGAGTCAAGAGGAATGTGAGGAAAGATTAAGAGGAATGGAGGAAAGAGTCAAGAGGAATGTGAGGAAAGAGTCAAGAGGAATGTGAGGAAAGAGTCAAGAGGAATGTGAGGAAAGAGTCAGAAGAGGAAAAATAAGGAAAGAGTCAAGAGGAATGAGGAAAGAGTCAAGAGGAATGAGGAAAGAGTCAAGAGGAATGTGAGGAAAAGAGTCAAGAGGAATGAGGAAAGAGTCAAGAGGAAAATAAGGAAAGAGTCAAGAGAAAATAAAAGGAAAGAGTCAAGAGGAAATAAGGAAAGAGTCAAGAGGAATGTGAGGAAAGAGTCAAGAGGAATGAGGAAAGAGTCAAGAGGAATGTGAGGAAAGAGCTCAAGAGGAATGTGAGGAAAGAGTCAAGAGGAATGAGGAAAGAGTCAAGAGGAAAATAAGGAAAGAGTCAAGAGGAATGTGAGGAAAGAGTCAAGAGGAATGTGAGGAAAGAGTCAAGAGGAATGTGAGGAAAGAGTCAAGAGGAATGTGAGTAGGGAAAGAGTCAAGAGGAAAATAAGGAAAGAGCTAAGAGGAAAATAAGGAAGAGTCAAGAGGAAAATAAGGAAAGAGGCCAAGAGGAATGTGTGAGGAAAGAGTCAAGAGGAATGAGGAAAGAGTCAAGAGGAATGTGAGGAAAGAGTCAAGAGGAATGTGAGGAAAGAGTCAAGAGGAAAAATAAGGAAAGAGCCAAGAGGAAAATAAGGAAAGAGTCAAGAGGAAAATAAGGAAAGAGTCAAGAGGAATGTGAGGAAAGAGCTAGCAGAGGAATGTGAGGAAAGAGTCAAGAGGAATGGAGGAAAGAGTCAAGAGGAATGTGAGGAAAGAGTCAAGAGGAATGAGGAAAGAGTCAAGAGGAAATGTGAGGAAAGAGTCAAGAGGAAAATAAGGAAAGAGTCAAGAGGAAAATAAGGAAAGAGTCAAGAGGAAAATAAGGAAAGAGTCAAGAGGAATGTGAGGAAAGAGTCAAGAGGAATGTGAGGAAAGAGTCAAGAGGAATGTGAGGAAAGAGTCAAGAGGAATGTGAGGAAAGAGTCAAGAGGAAAATAAGGAAAGAGTCAAGAGGAATGTGAGGAAAGAGTCAAGAGGAATGTGAGGAAAGAGTCAAGAGGAATGAGGAAAGAGTCAAGAGGAATGTGAGGAAAGAGTCAAGAGGAAAATAAGGAAAGAGTCAAGAGGAAAATAAGGAAAGAGTCAAGAGGAAAATAAGGAAAGAGTCAAGAGGAATGTGAGGAAAGAGTCAAGAGGAATGTGAGGAAAGAGTCAAAGAGGAATGTGAGGAAAGAGTCAAGAGGAATGGGAGAAAGAGAGTCAAGAGGAAAATAAGGAAAGAGTCAAGAGGAAAATAAGGAAAGAGTCAAGAGGAAAATAAGGAAAGAGTCAAGAGGAAAATAAGGAAAGAGTCAAGAGGAAAATAAGGAAAGAGTCAAGAGGAAAATAAGGAAAGAGTCAAGAGGAAAATAAGTGAAAGAGTCAAGAGGAAAATAAGGAAAGAGTCAAGAGGAAAAACAAGGAAAGAGTCAAGAGGAAAATAAGGAAAGAGTCGTAAGGAAAATAAGGAAAAAGAGTCAAGAGGAAAATAAGGAAAGAGTCAAGAGGAAAATAAGGAAAGAGTCAAGAGGAAAATAAGGAAAGAGTCAAGAGGAAAATAAGGAAAGAGTCAAGAGGAAAATAAGGAAAGAGTCAAGAGGAAAATAAGGAAAGAGTCAAGAGGAAAATAAGGAAAGAGTCAAGAGGAAAATAAGGAAAGAGTCAAGAGGAAAATAAGGAAAGAGTCAAGAGGAAAATAAGGAAAGAGTCAAGAGGAAAATAAGGAAAGAGTCAAGAGGAAAATAAGGAGCAGCCAAGAGGAAAATAAGGGTAGAGCCAAGAGGAAAATAAGGAAAGAGTCAAGAGGAAAATAAGGAAAGAGTCAAGAGGAAAATAAGGAAAGAGTCAAGAGGAAAATAAGGAAAGAGAGTCAAGAGGAAAATAAGGAAAGAGTCAAGAGGAAAATAAGGAAAGAGTCAAGAGGAAAATAAGGAAAGAGTCAAGAGGAAAATAAGGAAAGAGTCAAGAGGAAAATAAGGAAAGAGTCAAGAGGAAATAAGGAAAGAGTCAAGAGGAAAATAAGGAAAGAGTCAAGAGGAAAAAATAAGGAAAGAGTCAAGAGGAAAATAAGGAAAGAGTCAAGAGGAAAATAAGGAAAGAGTCAAGAGGAAAATAAGGAAAGAGTCAAGAGGAAAATAAGGAAAGAGTCAAGAGGAAAATAAGGAAAGAGTCAAGAGGAAAATAAGGAAAGAGTCAAGAGGAAAATAAGGAAAGAGTCAAGAGGAAAATAAGGAAAGAGTCAAGATAGAAAATAAGGAAAGAGTCAAGAGGAAAATAAGGAAAGAGTCAAGAGGAAAATAAGCGGGAAAGAGTCAAGAGGAAAATAAGGAAAGAGTCAAGAGGAAAATAAGGAAAGAGTCAAGAGGAAAAATAAGGAAGAGTCAAGAGGAAAATAAGGAAAGAGTCAAGAGGAAAATAAGGAAAGAGTCAAGAGGAAAATAAGGAAAGAGTCAAGAGGAAAATAAGGAAAGAGTCAAGAGGAAAATAAGGAAAGAGTCAAGAGGAAAATAAGGAAAGAGTCAAGAGGAAAATAAGGAAAGAGTCAAGAGGAAAATAAGGAAAGAGTCAAGAGGAAAATAAGGAAAGAGTCAAGAGGAAAATAAGGAAAGAGTCAAGAGGAAAATAAGGAAAGAGTCAAGAGGAAAATAAGGAAAGAGTCAAGAGGAAAATAAGGAAAGAGTCAAGAGGAAAATAAGAAAGAGTCAAGAGGAAAACAAGGAAAGAGTCAAGAGGAAAATAAGGAAAGAGTCAAGAGGAAAATAAGGAAAGAGTCAAGAGGAAAATACAGAAAGAGTCAAGAGGAAAATAAGGAAAGAGTCAAGAGGAAAATAAGGAAAGAGTCAAGAGGAAAATAAGGAAAGAGTCAAGAGGAAAATAAGGAAAGAGTCAAGAGGAAAATAAGGAAAGAGTCAAGAGGAAAATAAGGAAAGAGTCAAGAGGAAAATACAGAAAGAGTCAAGAGGAAAATAAGGAAAGAGTCAAGAGGAAAATAAGGAAAGAGTCAATAGGAAAATAAGGAAAGAGTCAAGAGGAAAATAAGGAAAGAGTCAAGAGGAAAATAAGTGAAAGAGTCAAGAGGAAAATAAGGAAAGAGTCAAGAGGAAAAAATAAGGAAAGAGTCAAGAGGAAAATAAGGAAAGAGTCAAGAGGAAAATAAGGAAAGAGTCAAGAGGAAAATAATAAAAAGAGTCAAGAGGAAAATAAGGAAAGAGTCAAGAGGAAAATAAGGAAAGAGTCAAGAGGAAAAATAAGAAAGAGCCAAGAGGAAAATAAGGAAAGAGTCAAGAGGAAAATAAGGAAAGAGTCAAGAGGAAAATAAGCAGAGTCAAGAGGAAAATAAGGAAAGAGTCAAGAGGAAAAATAAGGAAAGAGTCAAGAGGAAAATAAGGAAAGAGTCAAGAGGAAAATAAGGAAAGAGTCAAGGGAGGAAAATAAGGAAAGAGTCAAGAGGAAAAATAAGGAAAGAGTCAAGAGGAAAATAAGGAAAGAGTCAAGAGGAAAATAAGGGAAAGAGTCAAGAGGAAAATAAGGAAAGAGTCAAGAGGAATGTGAGGAAAGAGTCAAGAGGAATGTGAGGAAAGAGTCAAGAGGAAAATAAGGAAAGAGTCAAGAGGAAAATAAGGAAAGAGTCAAGAGGAAATAAGGAAAGAGTCAAGAGGAAAATAAGGAAAGAGTCAAGAGGAAAATAAGGAAAGAGTCAAGAGGAAAATAAGGAAAGAGTCAAGAGGAAAAAAATAAGGAAAGAGTCAAGAGGAAAATAAGGAAAGAGTCAAGAGGAAAATAAGGAAAGAGTCAAGAGGAAAATAAGGAAAGAGTCAAGAGGAAAAATAAGGAAAGAGTCAAGAGGAAAATAAGGAAAGAGTCAAGAGGAAAATAAGGAAAGAGTCAAGAGGAAAATAAGGAAAGAGTCAAGAGGAATGTGAGGAAAGAGTCAAGAGGAATGTGAGGAAAGAGTCAAGAGGAAATAAGAAAGAGTCAAGAGGAAAATAAGGAAAGAGTCAAGAGGAAAATAAGGAAAGAGTCAAGAGGAAAATAAGGAAAGAGTCAAGAGGAAAATAAGGAAAGAGTCAAGAGGAAAATAAGGAAAGAGTCAAGAGGAAAATAAGGAAAGAGTCAAGAGGAAAATAAGGAAAGAGTCAAGAGGAAAATAAGGAAAGAGTCAAGAGGAAAATAAGGAAAAAGAGTCAAGAGGAAAATAAGGAAAGAGTCAAGAGGAAAATAAGGAAAGAGTCAAGAGGAAACAAGGAAAGAGTCAAGAGGAAAAAATAAGGAAAGAGTCAAGAGGAAAATAAGGAAAGAGTCAAGAGGAATGTGAGGAAAGAGTCAAGAGGAATGTGAGGAAAGAGTCAAGAGGAATGTGAGGAAAGAGTCAAGAGGAATGTGAGGAAAGAGTCAAGAGGAATGTGAGGAAAGAGTCAAGAGGAATGTGAGGAAAGAAGTCAAGAGGAAAATAAGGAAAGAGTGAAGAGGAATATAAGGAAAGAGTGAAGAGGAATATAAGGAGTGAGTGAAGAGGAAAATAAGGAAAGGAACAGAGAAAAAAAAGATGAGAAAAAGAAACGGAAATGTCCAGAAAGTGCATTTTTTCAAAATTTATAATTAGAATTACATGTTATGTGTTTATTTAAATATTCTTGTTTGCTGACATTTTTATAGATTTATGAATAAGAAATTTCTTTTCATATTTATTTATAAAATGTTCAATATATATTTCATTATAGTTGGTTGATATATTTTTTACTCTTGTAAATATAAAATTATTCTTCTAAATAAGCAATCTAATAAATAAACAGTGTTTAACATCATTGTTGTCAGTTCTCAAGAATAAGGAAAATGTATAAATCCACTTTCTTGTTTGGGTCTTATTAAAAGTCTAATCTGCTTTTTAAAACAAAAAGTTCTGAGGGAGTCAAGTTTTTCTTTTTCTTTATCATTTCACCCCATGTAAGGCAGTAAAGCCACTAAGACACAAGGGGTTACTGGGAGCGAAAGAATAAGAAAAAAAGAGAAAAATGATTAAGGAGCAAGAACAATAAAAGACAAGAGATGATCAGTCAGTTAAGTGCCATACGTGATACACGCTTGGGCGATAATGTCTCGAAAGAGACATGACTGACTGGGCAGAAGATTATCCAGCAGTAGGTTGCCATTGCTTTCTGTGGTAGACTGGTTGCCGACCAAGGCTATAGAACCCAATCTGTCCTGTTATTTAAACCATAACTGGAAGGAATAGACGGATTAATACCTTTCCCAAGGGTATTTGCGCGCAAGAGATAGTAGATTCTCTTTAAGATGCTCTTGTTACTTACTCACTCCATCCACCAAATTTTTTAGTATCCTTCTGAAGAACCATCATTTCTGCTGCCTTTCCTCACCTGTCAGGTATGACAAATTACATCCAGCAGCAAGGTCTCTGATTGGGTGACTGGAGGTTTAGAGGAGCATGGAACCACCTCTTAATTCCTGTTGTTCCCAAATACATTCTGACCCCAGGGTGGTAGCACCTGTTAGGGGGGGTCCCCACTATAGGCAAATAGTTAACTCCTAAACTGAGGTTATTGAAGAGAAAAAGAAAAAGTTAGGCTTGATAAGAGTCTTTTTGCTTTGGATAGCAATTTATCTAATAGAAGAAAATCTGATATAAAAACCCCTACACCTAATGTGTACAATACTGAACTCTTTAACCTTGGTAGATAATCTTCCTAGATATGGTGTCTCGATAAAAGCATTGAGTTTCCAGTCTCTGTAGTAAATGCGTAAAAAATCAAATCGAGAAACACTGTTATAAACAAGTTCAGTTAGTTTGCTGAAAGAAATTAGCATACTTACCCATCAAACTGTTATGAAAAAGAGGAACTCATTTGTCTGGTAGCCACTTGTTTTGTAATATCGAAGTCTCATTATTTCTTGGGAGTGGGTGAGTTGGGAAAACAAAAGCTACCTGTGAGTGATTGGCTCAGTGAACTGTTGACAGCAAATGTTGGAAGTACTAAGGAGTTTTGAGTGAGTTTCTTTAACAG
Source organism: Ascarosepion bandense (assembly GCA_037127315.1). Lineage (NCBI taxonomy): Eukaryota > Metazoa > Mollusca > Cephalopoda > Sepiida > Sepiidae > Ascarosepion > Ascarosepion bandense. Next base: position 5,584,997 of record JBBBDQ010000913.1, read on the forward strand.
CATATCAACACCTCTGTGGGTTACTTAATGCCGAAAAGGTGGGGTTTTAAGTTATTTTTTAATGTTTGGTAATAGTGAAAAGGTTAGTTTCATCCGATTTTAATAATTTTGTTTTTATTCTTTTTTATTTTAGAAAACTGAAAATGTCTTCTAGTTTTATATTCAAAAATGTTTTGCTAAGAATAATTTTTTTCCTTCAAAAATGTGTTAAGGTAATAATTTTTTCTTTCAAAAATGTATATTTTTCTATTAAAGTCTATTTGTATGCATATATTTCTAGAAAAGTCTACTTTTATACTTTCATAATGATTTTGACCCAAGTATGGGGATCAACTATTTGCCCAGAGCTGGGACCCTAACAGGTATTACCACTCTGGGGGGTCAGGATAGACCTGGGAACAACAACAATTAAGAGGTGGTTCCATGCTCCTCACAACCTCCCTCTCAGAGGCCTTGCTGCTGGATGCAGTTTATTGTCATACCAACGGCCAAGTACTAGGGAATTTTGTGGCAATGATGTTTTGGATGAAAAGTTCTGACCCATTTTTGTATCTACAACAATCTCCCTAAACAGCTTGGTGTCAGGGTATACAGCTGTAAAACTCACTCCAATATTTTAGGAGGGTTCAATTACAGAGCCATTAAGAAAACCCCATCCAACCTTTACTAGCAAAGAAACGGACATTACAAGATGATGATGACTCACTACCATATAAGAGGTTGAATATCACACAGCAATTCAGTACGATTTTTGTTTCTAATGAAACTTTTCTTTGCTTAACTTTTGGACTTCTTTTTTCACTAGTCCGCAATTGTTTGATGGTTATATTTCCATTCATAACTCCCATCTTGGGTTTTTTTCTAGTTTCATCACTCAGTATCATACGTAATACATGCTTAGGCGATCATGTCTTGAAAGAGTCAGGACATGACTGACTGGGCAGAAAATTTTCCCGCACTAGGTTGCCATTGCTTTCTGTGGTAGAATGGTTGCCAACCAAGGCTATAGAACCCAATCTGTCCTGCCATCTAATCCATAGCTGAAGGAAGAAAAGATGGATTAATACCTTTCCCAAAGGTATTTGTGCATAAGTAAATGCAACGAACACAACTGGAATTCGAACTCATCTCTGATTTCTCATTCCAAGCTGATATCCACTGCACCACAACACACATCCCAGCATTTCATCACCACTTTTCTAATAAACCCTGTCCATCTTAATGTGTTTGCTTTGTCACTAATCTAAACTTATTTATAAATGGAACTTTATCTGTGTGTGTGTCCATTACCTATAGACTCCAAAACGGCTGAACTGATTTTCTTAAAAATTTACAGTTGTACTATAAGTGTATGCGAGTGTTCTTAGCTAGGTTTTGTGTCGAGGTACCCCTGATAAATATTGAAAATTGATAATCGAAAAAATTGGGTTATAGAAGGAGTGGTCCGATTTTAATCAAATTTGATACACAGACAAAGATATTAATGATATTCAGAAGTTTCAAGGTTGCAGTTCTTACAATAGTGCAGGAAATTGATTATATATATAAAAGGCAAGATCTTTGTGTGTGTGTCTGCTTATCTGCCTGTATGTCTGTATTTTTTTCAGCCCTTTTATTTTAGTTTTTGCTTCAGATTTGGCTCTAAGTAGGTATAATTTTAGTTCTTAGTCATGATACCATTTACTCAGAGGACTTATTTAGCCTTCAAAATTCAGTTTATGATGAAAAAACTTATTTGATATCAATACCAGTAAATCAAAATTTGACTTACATCCATTCATTTTTCTTTCAGTCTACAGTTTTGCTTTAACTGGAAACAACTATTGCCTTTTGTGCCAACGTCCAAAGAGTCTGAGCTCTAGGACCATGGATTAGTTTTAAAGCTTTCATTACACCCAAGCAATGCCAGGCTATGCTGCTAGTTCTTGCATAAATTTTGAACATGTATAAAAATATTTACTAAACTTAATTTAGTACCTCAACTAGTAATCATACTATGTATAATAGACAGCCCTGACTTTTGCTATGGAATTCTGGAAAAAAATCTTTTCAAAAGACAGATTAGAGAAAAATGAAGAACTGCCATATCTAGACTATTTACATAGTTCAAACAACGGTCATCTTTATTGCCATTATAATGACATTTCAGTCATTGTATGCTCCAGCCTTCTTCAGGTGCTAGGAATTTTGAACCAAACCCTTTATTACGATCACTGAGGTATCTCATTTTCATTCTAGTTGTGATGCCACTTCTGGTAACCATGCAGCCATCTCCCTTCAACTCAACACTCTTAACTTATTTGTTCACCACTGCTGTAGCCTGCCATATCTAGACTGAAGCAAGATGGGCTTCACTTGTTTGTCTTGATAATGTGCAAAAGCATCTACACAGCTTTGTGGGTCATAAAATATTTTATAATTCTTTCCCCACAGATGAAACATGGCAAATGTTTAGATGAGCTACAGTCTTTAATTCTACTAGTTCAGACCTTCCACTATGCCACATACTATTCTATTGTTAAAAAGGAAGTTCCACTAAGACAACTTCTTCCACAAAACTGTTACTTTAATGAACAAACTCCCAAGAGAATGCTTTCCCAATCATTATAATCTTAGCCTCTTCAAGTTAAGACTTATCTGTTCAACATATTTTTATAATATGTACTTCTGACTTCTTTACATCTCCATTCAGTAACATCTACTTTGGGTGGCTTTTAGGCCTTGTAATGAGAAGGAAGGGACAATCATATTAGAGAAAAAGGAAATACTCCAGCGATGGGAAGAATACATAAAGGATCTCTTTTGCGACAAGAGAGAACAACCAAGAATACACAAGGAGATGGATGGACTGGAAATACTAAAATCCGAAGTGGAAGCTGCAATGGCCAAAATGAACAGAAACAAAGCACCTGGTCCAGACGGCATAGTGATAGAGCTGCTGACAGCCCTAGAAGAATATGGCATAGCAAAGATTACCGACATAATAAATGAAATTTATAGCAGCGGAATAATACCAGATGACCTATGCAAGTCGATATTTATAGCGCTGCCGAAGAAACCTGGTGCAAACGAGTGCTAACTACACAGAACTATCAGCTTAATGAGTCACATTACAAAACTGATTGACAGAATCCTGATGAATAGAGCGAGAAGCAGAATCAGGCCAGAGATAGGGCAGGAACAGTGTGGGTTCGTCAAGGACACTGGAACAAGGAACGCCATATTCATGATTAGGATGCTCTCTGAAAGGGCATTACAAATGAAGAAAGACTTGTACCTGTGCTTCATTGATTACGCGAAGGCATTCGACAAAATACGACACAAAGAATTGATGGAGATGCTGGGCAACCTCGACATTTTCGGCAAAGACATAAGAATAATCAAGAATCTCTACTGGCAGCAAATGGCCTGCATACGGACAGGTAACGACCTCAGTAGATACACAAAGATAGAAAAAGGCGTAAGACAAGGATGTCTTTTCACCGGATTTGTTCAACCTATACAGCGAGAATATTTTGAGGACTCTAGATGACACGCCAGGATTTGTTATTGGAGGCCACAACCTGAACAACATAAGATATGCGGACGATACAGTGCTGATTGCGGACACGGAAAGGAAACTACAAGACCTCATACAGAAAGTAGCAGTGGAGAGTGACAAGAAGGGACTACAAATAAACTTTAAGAAAACTCAGTGCATGGTCATCAGCAAAAGATACAACCCAAAATGCCAAATACAGTTGGGGGATAACAGAATCAAACAAGTACAAGAATTTAAGTACCTAGGAAGTGTTCTAACAGGAGATGGAAAGTGCGACACGGAGATCCGAAGGCGAATTGGCATGGTAAAGGATGCGTTCCAGAAGATGAGCAAAATACTAACACACAGGAAAATCTCAATAGAAACGAAGAAAAGAGTGCTAGACTGCTACGTGATGTCAGTTTTTCAATACGGCAGTGAATGCTGGACAATATCATCGAAAATGAGGACAAAACAGGAAGCGGCCGAAATGTGGTTCTACAGAAGGATGCTACGGATATCATGGACTGAGCATACAAGCAACGACGAGGTGTTAGAAAGAATGGCAACAAAAAGGAAATTGATGCTGAGTATCAGGAAGAGACAACTGAAGTTCCTGGGACATGCAATGAGGAAGGAGAGCCTGGAGAACCTGATACTGACTGGACAGATAGAAGGAAGGAGAGACAGAGGAAGGCAGCGGATAACATATTTGCAGGGACTGATCAGGTGGATGACGGAACGGGGGTTGCCAGGAGCAACAGGAGCAAACATATTAAGAGCCACAAGGGATAGGGAGACGTGGAGAGCCATGATCGCCTACGTCCTGAAGGGACAGGGCACATAGAAGAAGAAGAAGAATGAGTGAACAATAGTATTTATAAAAAAAAAAAATTATAAATAAGAAGTGCTTTTATGTTAGAATCTTTAAGATGTAGAATTATTGTTTTATTATGCTCACAATTAGAACAATGTACTCCATAGATTGAAGAAGGATTTTATTTTGTTGAGGAAAAATAAGCAAATGAGTAAGAGGCTCTGAAGCACGCATATCTGGTGTGGTGTGAGCATAATTTCTTTTCCTAGTTTTCTCCCTTGGGCCTGAGTATTACTTAATACCAGATAGGTTGTCACCTCTTGTCGAACTGGCTGTTTGGGGAAACCATGACTAATTAGCAAAAGTGGTACTACTGAAATATTTGAATAGCAATAGTTGCACAGATTAATTTGCATGTCTTGGATACACATGAGATGAATATAAAAACTGAATGCTAATGCGGGTAAATGTCATCATTTAGGTTTTTCTGACGGCATGTGCATTGTGGTGCAATGGATATTGACTCGGAACGACTAATTGGAGAAACGAGTTTGAATTCAAGTTGAATTCATGGTGTTTACTTATGCACAAATACTTTTGGCAAAGGTATTAATTCGTTTCTTCCCTCCAGTTATGGGTTTAATAATAGGACAGATTGGGTTCTCTATCCTTGAGAGGCAACCAGTCTAGTGCAGAAAGCAATGACAACCTACTGCGGGATAATCTTCTACCCAGTCATGTCTCTTTTGAAACATGATTGCCCAAACGTATATCACATATGGCACTTAGCTGACTAAATATAATAGTTAGAACCATGATTAAGGCTTCTACTAGGCATAAAGTGGGGGATCAGTTTTCTATTGTTATGAAGTAATAAACTGATCTCCCTCTTATTACTAAATACATATCTTCTGCTTCTAGCCATGAGTCAAATAACAGGACAGATTTGTTTCTATAGCCTTGGCTGTCAACCAGTCTAACACAGAAAGCAATAGCAACCTACTGCAGGATAATCCTCTGTCCAGTCAGTCATGTCTCTTTTGAAACATGATTGCCCAAAGCGTGTTTCATATATGGCACTTAACTGACTGACAGCATACACATAAAAAGGCTTTATGAGTGAAAGATCTTTGTCAGCTTGAAGAACACAACCAGTGTCTCACATTTTCAATCATCTGTTAAAGCACTTTCCAGACTTCAGTAATACAGAGAGCAAGAGAAAAACAATAACAAAATTGTAATATGAGCTCTGGTAAAAATGAATTACTGCAACATTAAGTAGAAGAGAAATAACCCAACAAAGTAAGAAACTCTGAAGGTGTGTGGTGTGAGCATAATTTTTCTCCCCCTAGTTTGCTCCTCTGGGCATGAATATTGCTTAATACCAGATAGGTTGCCACCTCCTGTTGAACTAGATGTTTGGGGAAACTGCATAATTTAAGACCTCAAAAATTCACTCACTGATGTCCCCAAGGACACATAGCTCAGTGGTTGAAGTAAACCAAAAAGTGACCTAAAAAGTTGAACAAAAAAATAGTTACAGTATTTAGATTATTCGGACTATTGTGCTCATCATTATTGCCATTTGTATGACGTTTCGGCCGTTGTACGCTCCGGCCTTCTTCAAGTGCTAGGAATTTCAAACCAAACCCTTTATTACAATCACTGGGGTATATCATCCTCATTCCTTGCATAAAGACTCAAGTAGAAGTTATGAGGTATCTCCCTTTAACCCTGCAAGTTTCTTGCTCACCACTGCTGTAGCCTGTTGTTCTTAAGGATACATGTCCCAGTGGATATAGATGTTGGTTAGTTCCTGACTTGACTCTTAAAGTTATGAGTTCAATACCAGAAATTTAGTTTGTTTTCAGTAATTTATATTGTATTGCAAATAATCATTGGGATTTAAACTGGTATTTTATTCCCTTACCCCCACAGTCAAGAATGGCCCATATGGGAGACTATTTAGGACAAAAGTCAGCAACCTACAGCCTGCAGGCCAGATCCAGCCTGTGAAGGCATTTTGACCAACCCACAAGCCTGATTACCAATGACTATTTTTAACATGAGAAACAAGGCTTTCGAATTCAACAAAAGGCCTTCTTCTGATCCACCCAACTGAATTTAAATACTATGACCACAAAAACACAATCAAAACCCAATCACCTCAATTTCTGCATAAAAAATAAAAAAATAAACATAAAACAAAACAGAGCCAATTTGACCAACGACAGACATTAGGCGGGGATGCCTTCAAAGGGACAATGTTGTCTCAGTTGGCTTTCTATTTCATTCCTACAACAGTGACCCTCATATCGCTTACCCCTGCCACCTACCCTATGTAAGTTGCTGGAATCTTTCAATGGGCCATGTTCTTATCCTATCATACCCCTCCTCTCCTCAAAGTTTCAGTTGATTTTTTTCACTTTGAAGTATTTTGACGTTCCTTGAGGAAAAGTAATTTTTGTTAGGTGTTTTTTAATTTTAGATTTTCTTTTGTTTTTCTGATTTCTCAATAATTATTTTCATTATGGTTTTAAATATTTAAGTTGACAGGAGTCTGCATATGTAATTTTCCTTAATTTTTCATTAATGGCCTTCGTCCAGCCTGTGACCTATCATTATAACACGATCCGGCCTCCGGAGTCGAATTAGTTGCCGACCCCTGATTTAAGACTTCATGGAGATTTGTAGGTATTATGGTGGATGTAGTATAAATGGTAAGCATGGATGTGTCCTTTTCTTCTCAATATTTGGTCAGTTACACCTGATTTTTCTATTTCCTTTCATTACAGCTTTGTGGTGTTCTCACGACCTTATCTTAAAAGAGCAGCCAGTTTCTTCTTCATATTTCTTACCACAGCTGCATAGAATGGGGAACCTGATTAAAGACAGCATGTGCATCATCTCATGCAGCTCTGATAAAAGAGAACTGATACTGAGACATCTGGAAGAGGCATGAATTGTGGAACTAGAACAATATACTCCAGTAGACAAAATAAAAGGTTCAGTTTGAAATTCCAATCAGAATATACAATGACAACAAAGATGAGGAAAACAGTCTAAACAATGTAAATAGTGTAAATAAAAAGCAATATTTATTCAAGTGTGAATTAACCATTTAACTTATCTTAAAGAGTATAGGGTCATAGCTACTTTAGACTAGGTGTTACTTTTACATATACTACTATTCACCCAATACAAGGCCCAAGTGTCACTGTATAGATATAAAAAGAGTCAACAGAAAGCACAGATTATGAGGATATGTAGGATAGAAATAGTTGAAGTTAAGATTGTAGTGATCTGGGGAATAATCCACTTCAGAATCCATTCCAGAAAGTAGCCATTCTCGGGGAGAAGCTGCCTGAGTAGGATTTCCTTCTTACCGATGAGATATGAAGAAAATGAGGATCATTTGACCATGTGGGCGTGGCATGGCAGCTTTTAGCTGTAAAGGTTTTAACTAGTGTATTCATGGATTTTAACTTAATAAAACAAGCAAAGAAATTTAAATGCCTGGGAAATGTTCAGACAGAGGATGGAAAGCGCAACAAAGATCTGAAGATGCATTGGCATGGCCAAGGATGCATCTCAAAAGCTGAGGATATGTAGGATAGAAATAGTTGACCCTCAACTTGAAGTTAAGATTGTAGTGATCTGGGGAGTAATCCACTTCGGAATCCATTACAGAAAGTAGCCAGTCTCGGGAAGAAGCTGCCTGAGTAGAAAAGTGTGGTGGACTGCTATGTGCCATCTGTCAGCAAATGTTGGCCGATGGAAGAGAGGCTTGAGGCAGCAGAAATGTAGTTCTACAGAAGGATGCTGAGGATACCATGCACTGAGCATGTGAGCAACAATGAAGATTCGGAGAGGATGCAAACGAGAAGTAAACTCATACTTAACATCAGGAAGAGAGATGAGGCTCCTGGGACATGTAATAGGAAAGGGGGTTTGGAGAATCTAATACTCACAGGATGGATAGAAGGATAGAGACATGAGAAAGCAGTGTAAGACATACTTGAGCAAATGGATGGTGAAGTGGTGTTTGAGAGAGATACCAGGAGGAAAATTGTTAAGAGTGACAAGAGACAGGGACAAGTGGAATCATGATTACCTACGTCCTGAGGGGACACAGCACATGCAGAAGACTGGTTGCTAGATAAAACTCAGCCTGAACTGCTATTAACTCTTAGATGGAGGTAGAAATGGATTTCCAATAGTATTTGTATAAAAGCAAACAACATTTAGAGCTGTTCTTACAATGGTTACCAACCATGGCTGCACAGAGCCCAGTCTGCTCCGCTGGACTGGTTACCAACCATGGCTGCACAGAGCCCAGTCTGCTCCGCTGGACTGGTTACCAACCATGGCTGCACAGAGCCCAGTCTGCTCCGCTGGACTGGTTACCAACCATGGCTGCACAGAGCCCAGTCTGCTCCGCTGGACTGGTTACCAACCATGGCTGCACAGAGCCCAGTCTGCTCCGCTGGACTGGTTACCAACCATGGCTGCACAGAGCCCAGTCTGCTCCGCTGGACTGGTTACCAACCATGGCTGCACAGAGCCCAGTCTGCTCCGCTGGACTGGTTACCAACCATGGCTGCACAGAGCCCAGTCTGCTCCGCTGGACTGGTTACCAACCATGGCTGCACAGAGCCCAGTCTGCTCCGCTGGACTGGTTACCAACCATGGCTGCACAGAGCCCAGTCTGCTCCGCTGGACTGGTTACCAACCATGGCTGCACAGAGCCCAGTCTGCTCCGCTGGACTGGTTACCAACCATGGCTGCACAGAGCCCAGTCTGCTCCGCTGGACTGGTTACCAACCATGGCTGCACAGAGCCCAGTCTGCTCCGCTGGACTGGTTACCAACCATGGCTGCACAGAGCCCAGTCTGCTCCGCTGGACTGGTTACCAACCATGGCTGCACAGAGCCCAGTCTGCTCCGCTGGACTGGTTACCAACCATGGCTGCACAGAGCCCAGTCTGCTCCGCTGGACTGGTTACCAACCATGGCTGCACAGAGCCCAGTCTGCTCCGCTGGACTGGTTACCAACCATGGCTGCACAGAGCCCAGTCTGCTCCGCTGGACTGGTTACCAACCATAGCCTCCCTGCAGTCTCTCTAGCGAACTGAGCCCACGCTGCCTCGTCATATTTTATCTCCATGATCATGACAGGTGGGAAATATATAAACAAAATAAATTATAATGTGGATATAAATTAGGGGTGTCAATTCTATATTACAATATATATAAACCGATCATTTACTTTGTGGCCATAATAGTTTTTATACATTTATATAGAGATATACAATTATATTCCAGAGAATGTAAATAAATCTGAAAGACATGCCTGAGTAGCTGATCAGTATTTGACTGATTTGCTTTTACAGTTTATCAACCCTTTGCAGGTTATTTAAAGCCAGAAAATATTTTTCAATTGTAATTTTTTTTTTCTTTGGGAATAATTATGATTTAGTAATACAATTCTTACTAATTAACCCATAGCCGGGGTAGAAGAGGTGGATTACTAAGTGAATATAACTAACCCATTGAGAATTGGAACTCAACTCTAAAAGATGAAACATGTTACAAAGAATGTTTTTTCATTTTTAATCACTCAATATTATGGGCATTTGTTAGTTACTAAATATGGCATCCAATTTACTTTCTTTGTAATTAATAATTCTACATAAAATAACCGACTCATCTTGCTATCCTCTATCTTTACAGGAGCCAAATCAGGTCAAAAAACTTTGTACTGTTATCCTATTTTGGCAGGAGCCACCCAGACCTCACTCTCCAACCTTGATAGAGTCCAAAAAGTATTTCTGAGCTCTTGTGGGTGACAAATTATTCTCCAGCCTCTATTCCACAGGCAAGGGGTTGCTACTTTCTAGGTGTGACAGTTTTTATGCAATTATCAAATCCTTTCTATCAGGCAGGTCTATGAAGCTTTTGCAAGTGGCTAATTTTCTGAAGCCCAAGAGATCAACGCCTTGGTCCCTTATCCTCTTTCTGTTTTTCATTAACGATCTGCTGAGGAACATTCTCAGATTGTAAATACTGATTAGTAAGCATCAGTGCAAATGATACCAAAAATAAACACAATTGGAGCTTGGCAACAGATCTCTCTTCTGAACTATCTCTAACAGCTCAATAGGAGAAAAACTGGCTTTTCACTTTCAGTATCACAATAATAGAGGTGGAAACAGGTTTGTAAATTTCAGCACCTCAAAATGTTTGAAAAATTGGCTTGTAACTCAGAAATGGTGTAGAAAACTAGTTTTTAATTTTCAGTACCTCAAAAATGGTAGGAAAAAACTGGCTTGTAAATATTCGTACCTCAAAAATGTTTGAAAAATTGGCTTGTAATTTTCATTCTCTCAAAAATGAAGAGGTGGGTAGCTGGATCAACAGATACTTGAAAAAGATCAGGGAGCACAATGACAGACATATTGTGATTATGGCAACAGTTTGAATATAAATAATCCAAATAATTCTAACTTCTTGCTAGTTTAGTACCTGTCACTTTGTTGACAGCAAGATGACCAAAAAAATTCAAATCTAAATTATTTGTCCAGTTAAAAATTACTTTAAAGAACTAGCTTATCCTTGTTTCTTATTACCTTGGGATCCAAACAGAAAGTGGAATTAACATTTGCACAGATGTACATTTCAATTTCATTGAAATTGTGTGTGTGTGTGTGTATGTATATATATATATATATATATATATATATATATATATGTGTGTGTGTGTGTGTGTGTTTATATGTTAAAGTATATTTCAATACAATGATAAACCTAAAAATGTTTCTACAAATTGTCTAAATTACAATGTGTGCTTGGCCACAGTGGAAAAAGGGCAAGCAATAATTGAGCAGTACTAAACATAAGAACTAGACAAGATATCCCTAGACAAGGGCAGTGGAACAGTGTGTACTTGGACTCAGTGGAAACAGGACGAGCAATAACTAAACAGTACTAAAAATAAGAACTAGATGAGATGTCCCTAGACTTGGGACAGGAATGAGAACAGTCTACACCTGTAGATTAAATAAAGGATTCAGTTCATTATTCCCTGTAGGTTACCTGGTTAGATATACCCCTGATTAAATCTAGAGTATACAACACCCAAAATAATAACAAAGACAAGGACAACTGTCGAAAAATAAATGGAAATAATATGTTATGTGGCCTCTTTTGGTGAGGCTAAAATTGATAATGTAGCAGTTTTGGAACCCTTACTTTTGAAAAAAAAAAATTCAGCTTTACATAATCTAAGAATATATCGCAAGGATTATAAAAAAGCAAAGTAATATTTAAAATAAATTTAAGAGTAATATTTGCAAGATCCTTATAAATTTATTCAAACTAAAATTTTTGGATTCATTCATTTTCCATGTCTTAACCATTTTCAGGTTATTTAAAGCAAGGAATTATTTTTAGATTGAAGGAATTTGTTTTTTTAATAGATAATAATGATTTAGTGATACAAGTTTTGCTAATTAACCTATAGCTGGGGGGAGAAGAGATAGATTCATAGATTACCCAAATGTGTAAGTGAATATAATGGAACTAACTGGAATTGGAATTTAATTCTTACTGATGGAATATAAAAGGGATGAGGGTGATTCAACTTCATGTGTGGTGTGATTGATCTTATCTATGAAAATGAAAGATGGCAGAACTAAGAAATGTAGCTTGAATTTTTGCCAGGGAAATGGCAATAAAGTAGCAAAGAGGCTCAGCTGTGAAGGTCTGAACTGGTCAAACTAAGGAATATAGCTTGTTTGAACATTTGCCATGGAAATAGCAATCAAGTAAACATGAAAAAATAACCTATGAGCTGCAATAAAAAGCAAAAATAAAAATAAAAATAATAAAAGTCTAATTAATAAGGACAATATTCTTCTATGTGCCATAGTTGGCAATTATGGCTCTCCACAACTTCCTGTTTTTTTGTTACCTCTCCTAAACCCTGTTCTTTAAGCCATTTACTCAAGCTCTCTAGGTAGGTTATGCATCGTTTTCCTCTGTCCCTCCTGCTTTTAATCTCACCTGTGAGTATCAAGTTTTCCAAGCATTTTTTCCTTATTATATACCATAGAAATTTCAACTCTATTCCTGAGTCTTAGAGTAAATATTCTTTTGGTTTGTATTTTCTCTAAATTTTTATCACTGGTCAAATGTTTAGTCCATGGTATTCTCAGCATTCTTCTGTAGAACAACATTTCTGTTGCTTTAAGTCTTTTCATCCCTGAAGAAATTTTCCAGCATTCACTGCCATATAAGAGAACAGATATTATTCAGTAGTCTTTTCTTTGTTTCTAGCAAATTTTTCCAGTTTCTTAATACTTTGCTTAGCTTGTGGAAGGCATTGTTGGCTATTCCGATGTGCATTTGAATTCAGTACAGCACTTTCCATCCTCATTTAAAACAATTTCTATACATTTAAATTGCTGTACTTACTTGAATTTGATATCTCTATTTTACTAATTTACATGTTGAACTGTTCCTTTTGCTAACAAGCATGTATTCTATCTTCTTGCAATTAATGTATAGTCCTTTCTTCTTGCTTTCTGCCACTACCTTCTGTAAGAATTCTTGTAGATTCCTTTCTGTGTGTGCCATCAGGTCATATGCATAACTTATGTTCCAAAGTGTGTGGAAACTAATCTGAATCTTGGTAGGAATTCTCTCAGAAGTGTTTTGCTGTAGAGGTTGAATAAGTCTGGTGAGAAGAGACATCCTTGTCTTACACACATTTCAATTTTTTTTTATATTTACCGAATTCACTTTATATCTGCATACTGACAGTATAAGTTCTGGATTATTCTAATCAGTCAGTCAGTTAAATGCCATACGTAATACACGCTTGGGCGATCATATCTCAAAACAGACATGACTGACTAGGCAGAAGATTATCCCGCAATAGGTTGCCATTGCTTTCTGCAGTAGACTGGTTGCCAGACAAGGCTACTGAACCCAATCTATCCTGTTATTTAACCAATAACTGGAAGGAAGAGATGGATTAATACCTTTTTCCAAGGTTATTTGCATATAAGTGAATGCAAGGAATTCAACTGAAATTCACTCAGCTCCCCGATTTCTTGTTCCAAGCCAATATCCACTGCACCATAACGCACATCTGATATTATTCTAATATCCATCCCAAATATGTCAAAGTTACCTAAGTCTTCCAAGAGTTCTTTGTGTTCTAATTCATCTGAGAAAAAAAAAAAAAATTTAAATCAGGCATTGAACTGCTTTCCACTTCATTACCAGATTGTTTCACTGTTTTTCATGTTTTCTATGTTTCAGGTACACTTGCCTTTACCAAGACTTCCTTGGATGTATTCAGTTGTCACACATGAAATGAAGCACTTTACAGAAAATGAATAAAATGCTTCCAAAATGTTAAATAACTAATTTATTTAGTTGAAATGGATACTATATTGCTGAATGAATGTTCTACAAAGTACCTCTAAAATCTTGATTCCATTTTTTAAAAGCAATTCTCATCTTTTTCATCCAGCTTAAATGCTTTGATTCAGTCAGTTAAGTATCATATGTGATACAGCTTTGGGTGATCATGTCTCTTTCAAGACATGACTGACTGGGCAGAATATTATCCCGCAGTAAGCTGCCATTGCTTTCTGCAGTAGACTGGTTGCCAGACAAGGCTATAGAACCCAAATTGTCCTGTTATTTAACCCATAACTGGAAGGAAGAGACAGATTAATACCTTTCCCAAGGGTATTTGCATGTAAGTTAATGCAAGGAATTCAAACTTGGCTCCCAGTTCCGAGCCAATATCCACTGCACCACAATGCACATCCAAATTCTTTGATTACCTCTTCATTATTGGAGAACGTTTTATTGTATATGAAAAGGTCAAAATTCTTAAGTGATGATATTATGAAGGAGAGATATCTGTTGGATACAGAGGATGAGACAAAATTTTATAATTCAGGCTATATAGCATTTTTAAATTGAGAAGTGTGCATTATGCAATGCATTATTGTGCAGCAAAATTGGGCAATCCCTATTCACAAGTCTAGAATGCCATTTTCAATACACTCAATTTCTCCACATTACAGTGTTCCGGTAGGCTCCAAAGGAGAATCTGTAATGTAATTGGTCGCGGCCTGGCAGCTCGACTCCAGCCACTTTCTCATTGGTGGGATGTTGCTTCCTTCTGTCTCTTCTACAAATATTTTCATGGCTTCTGCTCTGAAGAACTTAGGTCACTGGTGCCCACCTCCACAAGAATTTACTTGGGCAACCAGACTGGCATCAAGGTCCTGCCCTTTTACAGTTAGATCAACAAAATACAAGCAACAATTCTACTTCAGCAGCTTCTTTTCTCATGCTTCCTGCCTGTGGAACTCCCCTCCACATACTTTCTTTCCTAACAGCTACAACCGCCAAGAATTTAAATGCAAAGTCTATTTCCATCTCTTATCCACTTAACTCCAGCTCTTTCCACATCACCCCATGTATCTTGTTCTTTTCCTTTCTCTCTACCTTTGTAACAGTTTTCACTCCTGTGTTCACATCCTTCTCTTACCCTTTCCCTTTTACCCCCCTGTAGCTAGTTCGCCTTTGTCTTCACTCTTTTCCTGTCTAAAACTAACTCTTATGTAGCCCATGCACATCAGTAGCGTTACCGCCTTGCTTGGGGTGAAATGATTAAAAAAAAATAAATAAATAAATATATACAAGGTTGCTGTTATTATTTTTCCTTAAGGCAAGAATGAATAATTAACTCCTTTGAAAGACCACCATACAATAACCACTAATGTCTCAAGGTGCAGTGGAGATTTTAGGTATTGTTTTATCAATTACTTGCATCAAACCACTGGCCTACTTATAGATTATCCATTCTCATCATATGTAATGATTCAATGAAAAACTGGGTCTTTTTCCCCAGTTTGTACTCATATAGTAAGATTACTCTACATTGTTATCATATTCATTAGGCTTATGAGTAATAATATATTGAAAGAAAAATTATCTGGAAAGGAAAAAGAGTCAGGAATAAGTTTGTCTGATCATATACAAAAAACCATATAGCGTTCAATACTTTTTCTTTTTTCTTCTAATTATTTTTTTTTGTTTCTTAATACTTTACTTTGCTTTTGGAAGGCATATTTCAATATCTCAATGCGTGTTCAGATTTCAATATCAAATTTTCATCCTCTGTTAAAAAACTTCATCGTTGGCATCTTATGCTGTTCCTCTTGTTAACAACCATACATTCTGTCTTTTTACTTGATGTTTAGTCCTGTCTTCTCACACACTTTTACTACCTTCTGTGAGAGTTCCTGTAGTTCTCTTTTAGCATCTGCTATCAACACTGTCATCTGCATATTCTACATTGTACAGATTGTAGGCATCAATAACAGATCTTGGTAGGACTTCAAATTTTCTGAGGATCACCTCACTGGAAAGGTTAAAGTCTGGCGAGAAGATATATCATTGTCTTTCACCCCTTTCTTTTTTTATGTATTTACTAAATTCATTTTTCTCCATATGCAGGCATTTTGTTCCCAGTATAAATTCTGGATTATTCTAATATCTATACTATACATATCCAGCCTGTCTAGCAAGTCAAACAGATCTTTGTGGCATATTTTATAGTGACCATTAAGTCTTAGAATTCTAGCATTAGATGTTCTTGCAATTGATGGTTAGTCCTTTCTTCTTGCTTTTCTTTACCGCCTTCTGTAGGAGTTCTCATAGATTTCTTTCTATGTCTGCTATCAACAATGTCATCTGCATATCTTATGTTTTTAAGATTGCAGCTGCCAATAATCCAGCCTGGTAGGATGTCTAAGGATTGGTAGGAGCGAAAGGACGCTAACTTTTTCAACACACAGGAAAATCTCAATAGAAACGAAGAAAAGAGTTCTAGACTGCTACGTGATGTCAGTTCTTCAATACAGCTGTGAATGCTGGACAATATCATCGAAAATGAGGACAAAACTGGAAGCGGCTGAAATGGGGTTCTACAGAAGGATGCTACGGATATCATGGACTGAGCATACAAGCAACGACGAGGTGTTAGAAAGAATGGCAACAAAAAGGAAATTGATGCTGAGTATCAGGAAGAGACAACTGAAGTTCCTGGGACATGCAATGAGGAAAGAGAGCCTGGAGAACCTGATACTGACTGGACAGATGGAAGGAAGGAGAGACAGAGGAAGGCAGCGGATAACATATTTGCAGGGATTGATCAGGTGGATGACGGAACAGGGGTTGCCAGGAGCAACAGGAGCAAACATACTAAGAGCCACAAGGGATAGAGAGACGTGGAGAGCCATGATCGCCTACGTCCTGAAGGGACAGGGCACATAGAAGAAGAAGAAGGATGTCTAATTCTCTCAGAATTGCCTTGCTGTAAAAAGTTGAACAAGTCTGGTGAGAAGATACTTCCTTGTCTTACACTCCTTTATACCTCTTTCTATTTTTATATATTTACTGAATTCATTTTCTATTCATATGCTGGCAGTTTTTCTGCCAGTGCACATTCAGGATCATCCTAATATCCTTCCCAAATATGTAATGATTAACAAGCAGTTCTTACAGTTCTTCAGGATACACTTTATCAAATGCTTTTGCATAAGCTATAAAACAGTGTTACACGCTTCTGCATTGCCTTTCCTGTTATCTTTCTGAGCATAAGTATCGCATTTCTTGTTCCAATGTCTTTAATGAATCCACACTATTTCTGGTCTAATTCTACTGCCCATGCTTTTCCTCAGAATTCAAATAAGTTTTCTAACTCATTATAAACAAATTTTCTGTCTAATATTTGTATTCTTTGGTCAGTCAGTCAATTAAGTGCTATATATGATACACGTTTGGGCAATCATGTCTCTTACAATCCAAGGCAGAAGATTTTCCCACAGTAGTTTACCATTTCTTTCTGCAGTAGATTGGTTGGCAACCAAAGCTATAGAACCCAATCCGTCCTGCTATTTGACTCATAGCTAGAGGGGAAAGAAATGTATTATATTATTATGTAGTAATTAGTGGGGGATCGGTTTCCTATTGTTATGAAGTAATAAACTGATTCCCCACTTTATGACCAGTAGAAGCCTTAATCATTATTCCAACTATTATATTCAGTCAGTCAGTTAAGTGCCATACATGATACATGCTTCGGCGATCATGTCTCCTACAATCCAATACTGACTAGGCAGAAGATTTTTCCGCAGTTGGTTGCCATTTTTTTCTGTGGTAGACTGGTTGGCAACCAAGGCTATAGAACCCAATCTGTCCTGCTATTTAACCCATATCTAGAGTGAGAAGAGATAGATTAATACCTTTCTCAAGGGTATTTGCATGTAAGCAAATGTAACAAATGGAATTTGAACTCGGTCAGTTAAGTGCCATATGTGATACACACTTTGGGTGATCGTGTCTCGAAAGAGACATGACTGACTTGGCAGAAGATTATCCCACAGTAGGTTGCCATTGCTTTCTGCGGTAGACTGGTTGCCAGCCAAGGCTATAAAACCCAATCTGTTCTATTATTTAACCTATAACTGGAGGGAAGAGACAGCTTAATACCTTTCCCAAGAGTCTAGTAGCATCTTGAATTCATATGGACAGGGAACTAGGGAAAAAAGCGCATCACGGTTGCCATGAAAATATCTGTAGAAAAGACAGAGGGAAGCCACATCATGTCAGTGAGAATGTGACTGAAGTTGAGTTACCAAGTTAGCATCTGTTTATTATATATAAATTATGTGTTATGGTGAAACACACCTATTCCTCAGATAATGGACTCCTCCTTCTATATTAAGAGTTAACAGGAAGTTAACTCGAGAAGTTCTTGAGAAGTTCTAGAGAGTTCAGTAGAACTATTAGTTAGTTCCAGTTTGGACATAGTTGGACTATTAGTCGGCAGTTAGCCGAATACTAAGGAGTCAGCTTACAGTGGAAGATTACCAAGTTTCTAACATTTTGGGTGCATTAAGTTGATTCGCAACCAATATAGCATGATTATAACTACTCCACAACATTATGATAAATGATTTTTCCACCCTACAATTTCTTTTCCCCAGACAAAATGTTGGAAACCTCTCTCTACACTATGGTATGTTTTGACAAGCTACATTCCTTGGTTCCACCAGCAATGACATTTCCACAATAGTCAATCATCCTTTTTATTCATTTAGTAAGAATTAAGTTCTACTCAGACAATTTCTTTCTAAAAACTACTATTTTGTAGAAAAGACTCCCACTAGAATTTTTTTCCTAATGACTACAAGTCTGGAATTGACTTATCTTTCTTGCATAACCTCATGAACTGCAGTAACTCTCTACCTTGACTAACTCTTGAGCCTTATATTAAATGAACATTAATATAAAAATAAAATATAATCAGTTAAGTGCCATACACAATACATGCTTGGGCAATCATGTCTTGAAAGAAACATGACTGACTGGGCAGAAGATTTTTCTCGCAGTAAGTTGCCATTACTTTCTACAATAGACTGGTTACCAACCAAGGCTACAAAACCCCACTTGACTCTGCTTTTTCATTCTGAGCCAATAGCTACTGCACCACAATGCACATCATATATACAATGTCTGCCTATATTAGGATAGTGGATAAAAGCATTGGCTGAAAATAATCCAGTGACTTGAGCCAAAGAGTTGTGAGTTCAATACATGACCACAGCAGAGGTTAAAAAAAAAAAAAAAAACTTGAATAGTTGCTAAATGGAAATAACTAAAACTGAGATATCCAGAAAAGGCATGACACATGGAACTAGAACAATCTACTTTGATGAATGACAAAGGGTTCAGTTAAAAATTCTAAACACCTGAAGAAGACCACAGTGTATAACAGCCGAAACATATGACAAAAGATGAGGACAACAGTCCGAACAACGTAGTGTAACTGGTTACAATATATCATACAACTCATGCCAAATATATAGGGTCCTTAACACATAACGCGCGGAATAACTCTAAGAGACAAGAGCAAGAGACCAACACAACGCTGATAACAGAACAAAAACTGGAAGACAGAAAAAAAAAAAGGAGAGGACGCATAGCAAGAAGAATAACAGAGGGAGCAAGAGGTTGCTTAACTCGTACACAACAGGCATCAAAAGTAGTAAAAAAGATTTAGAATTGAGAAAGAGGTTTTTTGCTGGTTGTATATGACAGAGAACATTAACAACGTGTAATGAGGAGTTTTTAAAAAAATAAAAAGCTTTTTTTATCTAGCAGCGGGCTCAATATGATGTTTCATGATGATTGCTGCAAATAGGCTTTTAAAACAATTGAACAATAGTTTTTGTAACTCATTAATTCCAATTAAAACGGTTTTTATTATGTTTGATCACGTGACTTCAGTGTTGAAGCCAACATCTCTAGTAATATTGGAAGTGTTGTTTTTTGTTTTGTTTTTTTAATCTGTTTGTGACAATTTCGAAAAAAAAAAGTAAAATTCGAACTTGACGTATAATTTATTTAACACTAACAGTATGAGGCAAAGAAAAAAAAATCATGGTTGGTCACATAGCTAGCATTATTATTATTCTTACGATTTCACAACATTAACAACCATCTTAGTACAACAAATAAAGCTTTTAGCAACAATTGGTGGCAACGATAGCTTGTCGGTAGTAGAAATCAAATATTTTTCGAACCTTATAAATAATTTAATTATTCATATTGCATCGTAATCAACTTAATATTATTCGGAATCACTTTTTTTTTTCAAAAGTAATCTAGATGAATGTGCTCTGTCGTTCACACGATTACGATTTTCGAGTGATTGCGAATCTCTTTTTAAAACATCTCGTGACACTAAGTACGTTGTAGCCTTTCTTCTTTCAGTCTATATTGTGTGTGAATAAGTCGGGTTAGGATGAAATACTTAGAGACGGAATTGGAGATTTCCCGGCTTTTACAAGGTCACGGGGAAGGAGGGTGGGGGGAAAGCATGGTATGTTGACAACCAAATTAGTTTTTTTTAAGTTAACATATTTTAAAATTCACTGTCGACGACTAAAAAGAAAAAGAGAAAAAAAAAGTTTAAATGAAATTGATATTTTTCCGACAACAATCTGCTATTTTTTTTTTTTTTATTTTGCTTAAAATTAAAAAATACAAAATTCTCTAATGAATTTTTGCACTTGTGTTTCTTTTAAAATTCTCGTTATTAGTTATCGAGCAAAGAGAGGTGATTATATTTCCCCCCCCCCCCCCTGAGTAAAAAATAGCTTAGGCTAAAAAAAATAAAAATTTGAAAAATATTAAATTCTACGAGTTCTTCTTTTAAAATAGTCTTGGAGATTTTATGACGTAGAAACAAGGAAGTTTATTTTTAAATTCAACAAATCGCTTTCCCTTTTTTCTTATTTGTGTGCGTGTTGTTGAAAAAAGTGGAAATTAATTATTTGAATATTTTTTTTTTTAAACAAGCTTATAAAAAAATCTGAAGGGGTTATCAAATGAATATTTTTGTTTTTAGCTAATAAAAGATGTTATTGTTAAATAAATAGCTCTACGAACTAATAAAATTTAAAATATCAATGAATGAATAAAAATGGTGAATTAATTGAAAATTGAAGTACCTCATTTATCTTAGCATGCTTTTTTGGTTTGATAGTCAAATAAAAATAAATCTTATTTTTAAAACGTTTTTTTTTAATCATCTTTTTAATAATAACGTGTCTAAAAACAAGAAAAACAGAAAAAAATACTCTGCAAAAGCAAGACTTTTTTTAAAAAGGTTTTTTCGTTTTTTTTTTTGTTTTTTTACAAACTGTAAAAAAAAAAAAAAAAAAAGAAAGAAAGAAAAGAAAGCACTCTTCCCTAACCCATGACAGTTTCTTTTTGTTTTGTTCTATAATGTCTCTGTCAATGCGATTGAAAGCTTTTTTGAATTCAATCCATCAAAAAGACGATTTTACCTCTTTGCTTCACATGAAATTTAATGCTTCATTTAAAAACCTGTTACACCATTTTAAATTATTTTTTTGGTTTAGATTACAAACTAGAAATAAAGAAAAAAATTCTATCCAAGAAGAAATCAAATTTTACAGAAATAACATGAGACAGGTTATCTTCTGTTTGGTCATGTGACCATCAAGCAAAATTTACTACTATGTACCTTTTAAAAAATATCAAACGAAGATTGAATGAGACGTAAGATTTATTAATAAAAATGATAGATCAGCATTTCATTTTACAATTTACTTAATCAGATGGCGTCATCGAGTTTTCATCGTAAAATCGCGACTTAATGGGTATCGCAGGACTAACTATCAAGATGAGCAAAAAAGAAAAAAAAAAGCTAGGAAATAAATTTTTAAAAATTTAAAAACAAAACAAACGTGCATTTAAAAACAGAGAGGTGTCCTGCGATCTCTTTCGAGAAATAGCTTTTGACCTTCATTTCTCCCATAAATTTCCGACAACTTCTGGTCTTTGACAGAATAAAACGAAAGATTACGGTCAGATGTTGATTCGGATTAGCGTGCGTAGAAATACCTGCAGGTCACAGCAGGGATTGTTGTCACCCTGACGTTTGAGCCGAGATGTAACTGACCCGGTACACGAAACTGAACCTAAGTTCTCTATGTATTCAGACACTTTTCTCTTACTGCAGATAGACACGCAAATATACAGCTTAAGATTTTTTTTGGATAGACCCGGGGGGGGGGGGGGAGAATATAATAAATATATTAAAAGGATTGGTCTTAAAATTAAAATTTGGTTTTTCCCGAAAAAACTCTTGAGTCTTTAACTAAGTCTGATCAACCTACTTTTTTTTAATTTTATTTTTAACTTCGGATACATCCTTCTTCGAGGACATCCATCTCTCTCTCTCTCGGTGACGTTCGGTTTCTGTTCTCTCCTCACAAGTGAAGTCAAATAGAGTGAAGTGTTACTGTTTAATTGCTACAGATTTTCAAGGACAAGTGAAACGACGAAATACTTGTTCCTTAAAATCTCGTGCTCGTTTGAGAAACGGATTTTTTCTTTCTTATTTACTTGTTTTTAAAGCAAGACAGAGAGCTATCACACCGCCCCAATCCAATATGGTTCGTGTGCCACACAGTAAAAAAAAACAAATAAACTAAGTGTGACTGTTAGTAAATTAAATTGTCAGTGAAAAATTCCTGTGAGAAGATTCGGAATAACTAGACAATAAAAATAACTCAATTGATAATACTAAAATAAATACATCCGTAAAACAAAGATGTTTGTCATGGTGTATCTTTACAAAATTGGTATTATTTTTTTCTTTAAAAGTCAAAAACTAACATTAACGTATAAAAATTTAAAAAACACTGACTTCTGAAGTCTAAAGATGTCAATAACTGTTCATTAATTTGTGTATGTATGTGTGAAAGAACAGTAAAATATCGTGTATATAATATTAACAATCTGTTATGCATATTGTTACAGTACACAAACAGGGTGCGACTAAAAACATACCTCCCACATGTAGATCCCAGAAATACCTCCCACATACTGGACTGGTATGACATTTGAAGACACCATTTGCCACTAAAAATGCCTAAGAGTTATTTTTGTGGGATGTATTTTTGCCGCACCATATATACAACAATAATTTTAGTGTATTATAGCATTTTTGTGTGTGCATAATTTGTCTATTTGTTTTGGCACCTCGATATGGTGTAAAAATGGTTAGCAAAATCTTGTCTCGCTAGAAAACATTTGCGGCCATTGAGTAGTCAGGTCGATCCTCATTGGGTGTCCCATACATTTTAGGCCTTGTGCCCTATCTATGCTGCGCCTAAAATCACTTATATTCAGGGTTCGCTATAACTATATAGTTTTATTTCAACACAATAGGAAAATATATGGCGGACCCTGTACTGTAGTCAAGTGTAACATAAAATTATGTGCAAGTAACAATATATAATTTTTGTGTATAAAAATTTACACTCAACTTGTTAATGTTGATATGCACAAAAAATGGTTACTTACAAATCATTACACAATAATTGTATTGTTTTTCGTTGCAAATATGGTAACAAAGATGAGGACAACAGTCCGAACAATGTCGTGTATTGAGTGTACAATTTCATCTCATCAGAAATATAGACAAAGATTTTTTTGTTAAAGTGTTAGTGTCTATTAGAAGGCCACAAATGAGCAACACCTGCAGAAATTAAAGACTCACTTTTCAATCTTCATGATTCTTTATTAGACAGCCTGCGAGAACAGTATGCTAAAATCGCATCTCACAGAAATCTGCTGTCCGCGATGTCTCTTATTGCATTATTTTTTGTGTATCAGAAATTTTGAACTAAAAAGGCCGAGAGCTGGATTCGACGGGTATTTTTTTTATGTGTTAATGTCATTGTCAACCCTTTCCCAGTCAGAGTCGTTATATCATCCATTAATTGTGCTTATCTCGTTAGTTCGCACGACCATTACGCCCTGCCAATACCTCATAAATAAAAAGGACGATTTCGTTTTGATCGAATGGAAAGATGATTAAAGATACTTGTTTTCAGTGAGAAAATGAAAGAATGGTGAAAGATAAAAATGTGTAGTAGAGAGACCAGGAATAAGCTGATAAGAACAGATACTACACTTTGATCTTCTTAGCCAAAAATAGAGGGACAAGCACAGAAAACAGGATGATTGTTTAAAAGTTTATCTTTATTGCAATGTTTTGTTAAATTTGCTAAGCTCAACTATTTAACGATGCAATAAGGGAATTTATACGGATATTGTCCTAGAAGTGATCATGTGCTTTAATACGAAATCTGAAACTTTTACGGGTTTTTCTAGTTAACAACATAGATTTATATCCCACTTTTAAAAATATTTCGTTGCTGGACTTGTTATGATTAAAAAAAAATAACTAAGTGAAAAAAATGTTTACATTTTATTTTATTTTCGGTGTTGCAGCAAATAAAATATTTTTATTTTAGAAGAAAATGCGGTTTTCGGTAGTACGAAAAAAAAAAAGTATTAATTACGTTTTCACTTTTTGTACGAGGTGGGGGGGGGCGTGAAAATATGATTGGGGACTTTTAAAAGCTATTTATTTTGTTACTTATGGTCGGCAAAATAACCATATAAACAAGCAAGACTTTTCTTTTGTCGCCTGAAGTTTATTCTCTACGGGGTAAACTTTGGCTTCACCTATTTTTTTTCTTTCTTTTTAACGGCGGTCATTTACAATGACAGGCCTCTCTACTGCTGCTATAGTAATACTTTTCGACTATTTTTTTAATGTGTTAGTGGTTGAATGTTTTAATTTTATATAAATGAATAAATATGCAAGCGTTTACGGTTTTAAATGGTGAAGAAGTTTCATGTTGGTAGGGCTAAAATATGATTAAGTCAGTCAAAAATTCCTACTAACTAAATATCAGTTTCAAAAATCATTTGGATGAAATGGCATCAGGTTTAAAAAAAAAAAAAAATCAAACTTCTCGTAACTTAACTTTAGACAATAAAAAACGAGTGCCTTTTATGTATCACGTTAAAAATACGATTTTAAAATTAGAAATTGTGATAAAATAAGTCTACAAAATAGGAAACACTTCTTCAAATGTTTTTAAACAATAACGTTAGTAACGTATAAATACAATTAAAATTTAGTTTTAATTTTGGAAAACATTTTAAAATCTTAAACTAATAATAATAGTTTCTTTTTTATTACGTAAAAAAGAAAAAGATTCCAATATCAAAATAAAATCAAACTTTTTCTTAATTCGCACACAAGTGACAATACGAAAATCCGTGAACTGGGAAATTACAATCGACTCGTACTTGTAAAAACTAATAAATTTCAACAAGTTTTAAAAGTAAAACCACTTTTTCTCGAATAACAAAAAAAAAAAAAAAAAAAGGAAAAAAAAAGCATATCACTGATGATTTTTTTTTTTTTTGCTCAATGATGAAAGTCCCAAGTTTTAAAATGTTTTTACACTAAATGCAAACAGTTGTCATAAGCTAGGGCCACATCGGAACAAGGCTACAAGCAAACAAAATAAATGGTCATCTATTACTGAATAGTGAGTTTTTGAACTCACTATCCAGTAATAATAATAAACCTGATGATTTCCCTAAATCACACTTTGGTTATTTACTAAAAATGTCTGTATTGACACAAGAAAACCAATATAGTGCCCGTAGTGGGGATTGAACTTCGTAAATGACAAGCAATAGAGTTTTGTTTCACAATGAAGTGGTCAATTTCATACACATTCACGGATATTGCAAGAAAAACAAGCAAAGTAGATAAATTTATTATTGCAAGCAGCAAAAATACCGAATTGGTAAAATAATTTAGTATCTTACGCGGCTGAAAATTATTAGTATATTAAAAAAAAATCATGATAGCAAGTAGAATAGACGCAATATGTGTCGGTCACACAATATCTTTTCTAAAAAAAAAAAAATTATATATATATTATATATATATATATATATATATATATATATATATAATTAAAAAAAACAACACGAAGCGTTAGTCGACGCCATGTCAACATACTTCATGACACCTGAACAACGAAATATCATGTTTAGCAAGTAACGAGACCAGGCTGCTGCTAATTATTTTCTTTTCGTGTTAGCGTTTTTTAACTCTACCCACCTCTCTCTCTATATATATATTTAAATTATTTTAAAAGCAGAATGCAACAAAAATATCCTTGTAAAATTACTTCTTGAACCTTAAAGTGGTAATTTTTGTAACTGTCGTCAAAGTGTAGGGGAAATAAAAACTGTTTTTCAAAGAATCAATCTAAACTAAAGCTCACTAATTCGAATAAAATTTTTTTTAAAAAAATCACAATAATTTTAACTAGGAACTGCTAATAATTACAAACATTTTTAAACAATCACAAAGAAAAAGAAAGCCTAAGTAAAAAGAAGTCTTTTGCTTTTCTTTTAGTCTTCTTGTTAAAACTAAATAAATGAAACAATGCCGAAAAAGAAATATTGATTTAACCAAATTACCAAAACATCAGCTTTAAACAGTTAAATCGTCTTTTTATTTCTATATTATTTCAACTGCTTTTTATTTTTGTTAGCCCAACTTTCGGATTGTTATTTTCAGAACATTTTTAAAAGCATGGATATGGGTATCTTTCACTTTTAGTTCGCATGCAGGCCGATTTTTTTTTTTTTTTTGGCTTCTTTAACGTTCAGTTCAGAGAGAGATCAACAACGAAATGTTGCAATAAAAAAGTAACAAAAATAAAATGTAAGAATTTTTTTGAGATCTAAAAGCTGTCGAATGATTATTTATTGTACAATAAAAAAAAAAAATCAACAAGAACGCGAAAATTTTGGTGGCAAACCATGTAGCAGCCCTCTTTCAATAATTGAGAGATTTTTTTTTTTTACTACGACACATCCAAGAAGGAAAAACAGAAAATAACAAAAAGAAAAATCATATATAATAAATCAACACAAGATATTTAATTTCATATTAATAACTTAAAAATAATAATTAAAATTTACCTGGCCAAGGCATTTAAAGGTCCGGTACTCTTCCGAGATTTGTAACATAGTAACCTCTCAATATTTTGAATATTCCCTGTTCGAGCCGCCTCCAAAAGTTCGTTTTCTTTCCCCATATTTTGATGTTTTATATGAAGTATATATATATATATATATATATATATATATATATATATATATATATATAAAGGGCCTAGGCGCGTTCGTATAGAAATGTGATTTTCTTCTTCAACTACTTTCACTTTTCCAAAGAGGGCTCTTGCCCGGCGTATTCCTGTTTTGTTTTGTATGCAATAACCACTGCCAATATTCGGAACATCACCAAGATTGCTGGAAATTATTGTTAGGAAATAATAAAATTTATCTTTCTAAAATTTCACTGTCGTTGTTATTTAAATTTTCGCACCTGGTGTATTTCGTCTCTTCTATTTGTGACAGTGTTAATTGTGATTGATACTGTTGAAACATGCGTTGTGGACATATCGCCCCCTCTTCTTGCTGGTCAGATATTGTTTTCTAATGGTTTTTCTTTTTTTTTCAGTCTTTTTCCGACTGGGTCGGTGGTATAAGAAATTGAAGTACCAATTGTTGGCATTGTATTTGTCTTCGGACCAGTAAGACTGCCTGCGTTTGTTCTTGTAACCTTAAAGAAGCCATCTCTCTTCTTTCCATAAAATTCGACGATAGGGAAAGAAAGAAGCAGAAGTTACAGTACTACTAGAATTTTACTTACCACCGCTACATTTAACGTTCCTCTATATATTTCCATCGTTTTTTCTTGTTCTTTCTTTCTTTAAACTCATTTTAAAAAATTAAATATCGATTGACAAATCAAGGTTAACGCGATAGATCCAGTCAGTAATTAAATGGGGTTTCTTACTCTTTGTGTCGAAAATAAGTGAAAATATAGATTGTCTTTTTTTTTATTATCATTTAACAAATTAAACAAATATATAGGCAAGTGGTTGTTGTAGCAGCAGTATCAGTGTAAGAAAGGGCAACGAAGGGAATACCTAAGTCATCATCCTCTCTCTCTTTTACGAATTTGAGAAATTCTGCATATATTAAAGTAAAGATATATGTTTGATATGTTTAAAACGAATTTCACATATGTTGCTTTTAATAGTCATTAGTTGTGTGTGTCCGTGTGTGTATGTATGTATGTGCGTGTATGTGTGAACATAATTAAAGAAGGCGATGTATTCGGGTGAAGTTAGTCAATTGTAAATTCCATGCTTAACCACATTTTTTTCTTCTTTTTTGGTGTATTTCGACTCCAACAGCGCGACTGAAATAAACATCTTTCTTTTTTATCTTCATTTTTTTTTTTTTTTTTTTTTTTTTTTTTTTTTTTTTTTTTTTTTTTTTGTTAAGGGTTTGTGTTTTTTAGCAAAAGAAACAAATAATATTTACGGGAAGAAAAGCCAACATCCACACAGGAAAAAAGGAGAGAAAAAAAAGAAATCTCTTTCTTTTTCCTTTTCTTTCCAGCGAAAGGAGAGGATTGCTGTCTGCTAAACAACAGAATGATCAGTCGAGTTGTTTGTTAAAATCAAACAAAAAAAAAGTATTATCAACAATAATACTACTACTAATAATAATAATAAACACGGTTAATTAAAAATAATAATCCAAATCGAGTGTAGATGTGAGCATTAATTCAGGTCGAGTCAGAAGGGGAAAAAAAAGACAGTATTATAACAGCAGCAGTTGGTGGTTTGGTAATTGTAAAGAGAATATTACGCCTTGTACTGCTACTTCCTTGTTGTAATGAAGGAGGAGGAGGAGGAGGAACATGGGGAACCTGTTCGATTGTAGCGCCATCTACGGGGGCTGTTAGTATTGATTTCGTCACTTCCGGTCCGGTGGAGGTCTGGTGTGGCCCACAGCCCGGTCTGGACTTGTCCAACCCGGCAATAATAATAATAATAATAATAATAATAATAATAGTAGGAATAATAATAATGATTGTGTAGGTATAGTGTTGTTGTTGATAATGATGCTGATTTCTAAAAGTGTTTCTTTGTTTTCTCTCTCTCTCATATATATATATATATATATATATATATATATATATATATATATATATATATATATATATATATATATATATATATATATATGTATATTCATCATCCATAATATATATATATATATCATCCATAGTGTTTTAATTGTGATAGTAATTTATCTTAGCACCAAGGTTGTTTTATTTCTCAGTGGTTGTCACTGATAAAATCTATTTTGGCAAGCAGGTATTTCATAGTAAAGTGCTTGATGTCGGGATGTAGATAGAGTTATTGAGAGGTACAAAGAGTTTATCTCTATAATAGAGCAAATTCATGCAGTCTTCAAAGTTTTTTGAGGATACCATTAAAATGTTATCACTCGTCAGGGCTGTTAGGAATATATATATATATATATATATATATATATACAGTATTGCACAAAAGTATTAGGACAAGAACTATTTTATCTTTTATGAGGCATCAAAATAATTGCGACAATTTACCAATCGCACCTAGTATATATACAGTATTGCGCAAACATATTAGGACAAGAACTATTTTATATTTTATGAGGCATCAAAATAAGTGCGACAATTGACCAATCGCATCTAGCATATATACAGTACTGTGCAAAAGTATTAGGACAAGAACTATTTTATCTTTTATGAGGCATCAAAATAAAGTTTAAAATCACCCCTGTCCTAAAACCTTTGCACACTACCGGTAGTGTGCAAAAGTATTAGGACAGGGGTGATTTTCCTAAAAACCTCAATGAAATTCAAATACAGGTTGAAAAGCCAAGTAAATTGCTAATAAATATTGATTATTTAAAACTAGGTGTAAAAGAAATGTATTAAAAAGAAGTTATATTTAATTTTTCTTATTTTTTATTAACCAAGTTATTTTAAAACTTCTCTATTGAACATCGATAGGATATTTTGGATAAAAAAGATTGATAAATCTAATGTTATTTTGCAAGACAAACTTTGGGAACAAATACAAGCTGCTTGGCAGGAGATACCATTAGATATATTGAAGAAGTTTGTGATGTCAGTGCATGACAGAATGAAGGCTGTGATCAAAGCAAAAGACTATTAGCCTAAATATCAAATTTATTTTGTAACAAGTATTTTTTTCTTGTTAAAGCATTTGTTGAGTCAATCAAATAAAATCACTTTAATTAAATTGTTTATTTTCTGTCAAAATGCTGCATAAAAGATAAAATAGTTCTTGTCCTAATACTTTTGACAGTACTATATATATATGTGTGTGTGTGTGTGTGTGCACTATTTACATTATTCAGACTATTGTTCTCATCTTTGTTGCTATGTTTCTGACATTTCAGCCGTTGTACATTCAGGTGCCTTCTTCAGGTGCCAGGAATTTTGAAATAAAGGGTTTGGTTCTAAATTTCTAGTCTCTGAAGAAAGCCAGAGTATAGAATAGCTGAACATCATAAACATGGCAACAAAGATGAGGTCAATAGTCTGAATAATATAAATATTGTAAATACTACCTCATCTCAAAAGTATAGACAAGTATGATACATCATACACTAAAAGTCTGTCTCCTTCTACCGAGCACCCATAGCTCAGAGGTAGAATCGCCAACTGACGCTAATTTGGTCGGGTTTCAATTCTGGCTTAAAAGCAATCGGATGTCTAGCCGTACTGATGAGCTGTGATACAGCAAAATATATCTATCTGCAAATGACTATATATATATATATATATATATAATAATGAACTTAATCACAGTAAGGCAACACGAATAATTACAGACTAAACATCCGAAAATAATGCGAACTTAACAGTAATTTAAACTGTCTTGTAACCTGGCGAGAACTACCTCGTGGGTTAAATAATGGCAGAGAAAAAAAAGAAAAAAACAGCACAGAAGAACAATACGTCTAGTGCCCATTGGAAAGAAAAAATAACCCCAAGGCAAAAACCTTAAAGTGCTCCATATGAAAGTACAAAAGTAGAGCGAGAATACAATACAAGAAATCTAGAAGTGAGCCTCCACCTACCACGGTTTCACACAAATGGTTCTTCAGGGTAAGAGGCTCATCTTCAATGTAAGAACCATTTGTGTGAAATCGTGGTAGGTGGTGGCTCACTTCTAGATTTCTTGTATTGTTGTGTGTGTATATATATATATATATATATATATATATATATATATATATATATATACACAAGAAACCGCGGTAGGTGATGGCTCACTTCTAGATTTCTTGTATTGTGTATATATATATATATATATATATCGAGAAAAAAAAAAAATATATATATATATATATATAATCCATATTTATCCACTGCACCCTATATATATATATAGGGTGCAGTGGATAAATTGTTAGCATTTTTTTTTTATTTTGTGCATGTGTGTTGTTTGGTTTTGATTTTGTTGACTGTACAGTAGAGTAGGGTCAGTTGGGCACTGTCTGTGAGAAAAAAAGCTCCATGACACAATTCACACTGACAGAAATTTTGAAATGTCATGTTGCACAGCTTGGAATTCATGCCAGAAACTACAATATAAACATTTTAAAATGAGATGTCAGTGTTATTTCTATTTTTGTGTAATTTAGATGACAATTTATTCATCGTAACCTCTGTGTGTGTGTGTGTGTGTGTGTGTGTGTGTGTGTACTAACATTACCTCAGCTTGAATTTTGATATACACTACTGGCCATAATTATAAGGCCACCTCAGTTTTTTAAAAGAAATTATGTATTTCATACTATTTTCAGTATTTATTGCCAAGAGGATAATTCTAAATAAAAATAAATTGTTTTTTTCATTATTATTACTTTGTAAAATTTTACAAGGCAAGGAAGCAAAGATGAACTCATCTGAATCACCCTAAATTTTCTTCATTCTTTCATTGATGAAACTGCAATATAGGTAATTATTAAATATTTATAAATTCATTTGATGCACATATAATTTTGCAGTATTAACAAAAGAACCATTCTATTTTCATTTACAATTACTCACTTAGCAATAAATACTAAAAAAATAGTATGAAATACATTATTTTTTAAAACACTGGTGTGACCTAATAATTATGGCCAGTAGTGTACATACACAGAAAGACATAATAATGGCTGGCTAGTTATTTTCGGACAAACCTGTGTTTTACACTACAACTATGCTGAGCAGACATTAGTTACAGTCCTTGTAAAAGAGAGTACATAGTCTAGAATATAATCAACAGGTTTTTAGTAATGCTAGTACACTCACATGCTTGGGCACCATTACTTATGACTTTGTACTAGCACAAATTTTGACAGCATTCAAATACTTTTGTCTACCCACAAGGCTTGGATCAACTCATTGTATTGTTATGAGGATGCATTTTTAGATATAAAAATAATAATAATAATGTTATGGTGAAACACACCTATTCCTCAGATAATGGACTTGTAATATTTGTAGCTAGTATGTTTTGGATAATAATTAAGAAATACAAATATTAACCTGCTAAAACAAACTTTATTTAATTTTGTCTACATTCTTGTGTGAGTCCCTCGTGGCTGGCTAAAATGTCCATGGCATGGCGGAAGTAGCACGTGTGGCTGGTCTGAAATCTTTTGAGAAACTCAAAAAAACTGAACTGCTACTAGTTGTTGGTCAGTAGGGATGGGCCAGAAAGAGAGAGAAAGAGAGGGAGTGAGATCTGAAGGGATTTCTGGGATAGTAGTTCATGACCTAGGTGGAAGCACCTGGAGAAGAGAAGGGAGAAGAAGACAAAGTTAATATGTTTAGGTAGTATTATTTCTGACCTCTAGTAAGCGAGTACTACAGACTTATGGAATGTTATGGCTATTACTGCTGGGTTGGTTCTTTTGCCTAAACATCTAAAACTTGTTGAAAGGATTTCACCGTTGAAATAAATAGGCAAAGAGAAAAGGAAATTGGGGAAATTCCTTCCTGAACAGTTTGGCACGTCTTTACCATCCAAAGTCCAACAGAGAAAGAGATAGAGTTTATTTTTGGCACCAGGAGGCCCCTCTTTTTGCCCATGCATCAATTGTCTTTCCTGTCAGAGGACTTCTGGGAGATTTTTATGTTTATTTTATTTCGTACTTTTATTTTATTTTGTATTTTTATTTTATTTAGTGATTTTTATTTTATTTTGTATTTTATTTAATCCCTACAGACTCTCCCTCCTATATTAATAAGAGTTAACAGGAAGTTAACTCGAGAAGTTCTTGGGAAGTTCATAGGAGATCTTAAAAGTTCTAGAGAGTTCTTTAGAGTTCTATTGGAGTTCAGTAGAACTACTAGGCAGTTAGCCAAATAATAAGGAGTCAGCTTACAGTGGAAGATTACCAAGTTCTTAACATTTTGGGTGCGTTAAGTCGATTAGCAACTGACATAGCATGATTATAACTTTCGGTGCAAAAACTACTCCACAATAAATAATGTCTAAAATGTTGTAGTAAGGGATTCTATTGAGTCCTACCTGTTATTCCAAAAAAGTTTTAATTCATGAAGTAATCATAAAAATAGGGAAATTAGAAATAGAACATTTGAAAGATGCCAGAATGTGCCAGTAAAATCAAGAGAATTCAAAAGTTTCTAGAACTATGCAAATTAGGTGTTAGCTTCTATAAATATAGGTTTTAGAAAGAAAGTAGTCAGTTGTTACCATGGTTTGCTGATGTTATCAACTCCAGTTCTGATTCAAGGATTTATATCCAGCCGAAAGAATCTCATAGAAAAGTTGTACTGACCAAAATTTGAAAGAGTTGTTAAAAAGATTTGCTGACATTATCAACTCCAGTTCTAATTTAAGGATTTATATCCAGCCGAAAGAATCTCATAGAAAAGTTGTACTGACTAAAATTTGAAATAGTTGTTAAAAAGATTTGCTGACATTATCAACTCCAGTTCTAATTTAAGGATTTATATCCAGCTGAAAGAATCTCATAGAAAAGTTGTACCGACTAAAATTTGAAAGAGTTGTTAAAAGGATTTGCTGACATTAACAACTCTGGTTTTGATTCAAGGATTTATATCCAGCTGAAAGAATCTCATGAAAAGTTCGAACAACTAAAACCTGAAAGAGTACCTGATGGAACTATATGGATAAATACATATTTTTGACTCTTTCAATGACCAAACAAATAATTAGTCTTTATATACTCATTTAAGGATTTCCAAAAAGTATAGCACTTAACTTCTTCGCCAACTTAACTGGGTAAAGATATTTGACACCTTACCTTTCCCTTCTTTCCTCGTAACACTCGCCAGTAGTAAACTCTATGTCTTTCTTGTTTTGAATACAACAAAAACTGTATATTTATAAATATTTTATTTGGTGTGTTTTGTAATTAAATATTTGTCTGTGAATCATCTCTGAGTTTTGGTCAATCATTTTTTTTCTTTTGTTACACTTAACACCTAACAAAATTGGGGGCTCGTCTGGGATAACATGTAACAAAATTGAGGGCTCGTCTGGGATAACATGTAACAAAATTGGGGGCTCGTCTAGGATAACATGTAACAAAATTGGGGGCTCGTCTGGGATAACATGTAACAAAATTGGGGGCTCGTCTG
Organism: Ascarosepion bandense; assembly: GCA_037127315.1. Lineage (NCBI taxonomy): Eukaryota > Metazoa > Mollusca > Cephalopoda > Sepiida > Sepiidae > Ascarosepion > Ascarosepion bandense. Next base: position 5,619,415 of record JBBBDQ010000913.1, read on the forward strand.
GGATAATATGTAACAAAATTGGGGGCTTGTCTGGGATAATGTGACAAAATTGAAGGCTCGTCTGGGATAACATGTAACAAAATTGGGGGCTCGTCTGGGATAACATGTAACAAAATTGGGGGCTCGTCTGGGATAACATGTAACAAAATTGGGGGTCGTCTGGGATAATATGTAACAAAATTGAGGGCTCAACTGGGATAAGATGTAACAAAATTGAGGGCTCAATCTGGGATAACATGTAACAAAATTGGGGGCTCGTCTGGGATAACTCGTAACAAAATTGGGGGCTCATCCGATTCTAATATCATAACAGTATAGTGTTCAAGCTCTTTTCAAAATTGCTACCTGCTGGGATTGCCAATATCATCAAGAATAACCTTCCTGATAAATTGACCATGATGAGATTCAAACCCAGGTCTCGTGGTTGGAAAGTGAATGTTCAAACATTTGGCCAAGTGCCCAAAACATTCTGATGCATATACACACATATGCATGCATATATGAGTTTTATTAAACTCAACTCACAAGGGCTGGCCGTTTAATTTTTTTATTGTATTTTTCCTTTTTTGAATAAAATACATATCAGGGATGTAATTGTGGGTATGTGTTGTGGTGCAGTTGATTTCTCAAAACGAGAAATCGGGGAGCCAAGTTCAAATTCCGGTTGAATGCCCTGCAGTCACTTACATGCAAATACCCTTGGGAAAGGTATTAATCCATCCCTTCCCTCCAGTTATTGGTTAAATAACAGTACAGAGTGGGTTCTATAGCCTTAGCTGGCAACCAGTCTACTGCAATGGCAACCTACTGCAGGATAATCTTCTGCCAAGTCAGTGTATCATGTATGGCACCTAATTGACTGACATGCATATATATATAAAATATATATTTTTGTGTACACATTTAAACAATTTACTTAATGGCCTTAATAATCGAGAGATTTTGTTAGGAAAATATTCATCTTCCGGCTGTTAGGAAACGTCATTAGTTTGGATGTATCTTAGACCACACGGCAAATAAAAATATATCAGATTTAATCTAGTTCATATTGGATATATATATTAGTCATTTACATACAAACTTGTTTCGCTGTATCACAGCTCATCAGTGTGGCTAGACACAGTCACTTGGCAACCAGTCTACCAGAGCAGGTAGTGGCAATCTGTTGCAGGATAATTAAAAGAAAAAGCCTATCTAAGCACTGTGAAGGGCATTCAGGGCACAGTGAAAACAATAATATCATTGTTGGCTATCCACTACATTTCTGACTGTCTCCAGCAAGTCTGACCTATGTCATGTCACCGGACCCAGATGGAATGGGAAGAGAGAGTGAGGCTGATGACCATGTGCAACTTACCTTCACTTAAATCCAATTAAAGTGCAAGTTATGACTTCTACCATCACTTCAAAGCATTGTGGCGATGAACAAGTGGCAAAAAGTGACAGGTGTGACCCACTGACGGTTGCAGTTTCAACTCTGCTGCAACAGGCTCTTCCATGCAAAGATTGGCCTTATCAACCACCTCAGCACCCACCCCAAAAAAAACCCTTAGTGACTAGAAATCGTTGTCTTCTTTGCCTGTGAGGGATGAACATCATCAATTGTGGATAAAGTATCCAAAATTCAGGCTCGATCTATTTTTTTTATCTTTTGTTCAAGTACTTTTTAACATCTCCATTATTATCAAGGTCTATGCACTGTTAGTACTATCATGTGTTAAGTGTAACAAAAGAAAAAAAATGATTGACCAAAAACTCAGGGTTAAAACACAGACAAATATTTAATTTAAAAAAACATTAAATACAAATATTTACAAATATACAGTTTTTGCATTGAAAAAGAAAAACAGAGTTTACTACTGGCAGAGTGATGACTAAGTGTTACGAAGGGGAAAGAAGAGTCAGTATCTTTAACCAGTTAACTTGGAAATAGTTTAAGTGCTATATTTTTGGAAATCCTTAAATGTGGATATAAAGAATAATTTCCAGTATAGTCAATGAAAAGAGTCAAAAATATCTATTTACCCATTTAGATCCATCAGGTTCCCTTTCAGGTTTTAGTTGGTTGGCAACTTTTCTTAGAGATTCTTTTGGCTGGATATAAATCTTTGAATCAAAGCCAGAGTTGATAATGTCAACAAATCCTTTTAACAACTCAACTCTCTTCCTAAAACCTATTTTTATAGAGGCTAACACCTAATTTGCATATTATAGAATCTTTTAGAATTCTCTCAATTTCACTCAAATTTTTTTGGACATTCTAGCATCTTCCACAAGTTTTATTTCTAATTTCCTTATTTTTATGATTACTTCATGAATTAAACATTTTTTGTAATAACAAGTAGGACTCAAATGAATTTCTTACTACAACTTTTTAGACATTATTAATATTATTTTTATATATAAATGCATCCTCATAACAGTACAGTAGAGAAGATTTCATTGGCTACATTTTAATGTTTTATAGACAGATTAACTTTGAATCAGTAGAAAGTGGCATTATGGTAACTTTAATGCCTATCATGCCAAGTGACTAAAACACTCTATCACTGACCTTGCTGGCATACAAACCCTGAATTTCTCAATCACTCAATCTCTCATGCAAGTGGTAGATTTCCCCACATGTTTACCCAGTAACACTGAAGGACACACTTCTCTGTTTGATCTCTTATTTACTTCTATCTCTCACTCATGTCATGCTATGCAGCTCTGCTTTCTTGGAAACTCATGCAGTGATGTTTGTAAACATCTCTTTCTGCTTCCCCTCCATCCAGGAACCTTTTCCCAACAGCATATATTTCTCTCATCAGCGTGTAGATTAGAACTTATTCAGTGATTTTCTTCATGACATCCCTTAGAACAAAGTTTTTAGTCTCCCTATTCCATACAGAATCGTTTCCTGGGTGAAAGCTGATTTTGAAGCTTTCATTCCAGCAAGGAAATTCTAAATTAAATCTCGTTCATCACCTTGGTTCTCACCTGCAGGCTCAGCTGCTATTGTCCACAGAAATCCCTTCCTCTGGCTGTACTGGTGTGCATGTCTGATTGCAATAGACAACTCATTGTTTCTGCTCATAATGAATGCAAACGCACCCTAAATCAGTGGTTCCCAAACTTTTTTCTGTCATTTCCCTCAATACCCAGTTCAACCATCCAGATTTCCTCCTTCATGTGTATGTGAGAAAGAGCAGTTAAAACACACTGAGACTATTTACTACTTTATTTTTCAAATGTACAAATATACTGATAAACTTATAGTTACAGAGTAAAGTGGATAGAGAGCAGTTAGTAACAACTAAGCATAGCCATAGAGAGCGGTTAGTAACAAATAAAAGGACTTTTGTTTGTTCTTCTACTTCAGAATTAAATTAATGAGAAGGGTAATACTGCTTCTTGTGCACCAGTGTATCAATATCAGGGTTAGTTTTGGCAAGTGTGCAATGTATGTCGCATTCCACCTCTAGTCAGTTTCGTGTTTTAGGCTTGATTGTGAGTAAAATAGAAAATCCTGACTCACAAAGGAGGTTGTGAAAAACAGAATGTGGATTTTCAATGCATTGTTGCTCACTTGTAGGTATGCTCCATGCATATTAACTTCGAATTCTTCAAGACCTTGTGCACGAAACTCATCCTTGGCAGAAGAGTCATGTTTGAGCTCCAAGAACTCATTTTGAATGTTCTCAGGGACATCATCCACCTGACATATAAATGGGTTTTTTTATTTAGTAGGTAGTGTAATTATTTTCCCCCTAGTAGTTTCAACTCCCCACCCCCCACGAGGGGGAAATTTCTCCAAATTTGGGAATCTCTGCCCTAAATGAATTAAAATTATTGTTTGCTGATAGAATGAAATAATGTATCGCATCTTGCAAGTTTGGTTTTAGAGATTATTGGCAGCTCTGCAAATGTGTGTTGATCAACAGCAAATTGTCAATCCATTGTTGCCAGTAAGGGCCAAGAAGAAAGACATGGATACAAGAAGATAGGTTGAACCAGTGTATTAGAATAACAGAACATATGTACAAATGAGAGTGTTATTAGTCAGCAGATAGCAGTGTACATCTGAGCTGTATAGTTACACTGCATCTCAACTGCCTTGACAGTCTCACAACTGCCTCTAGCTGCCTCCCAGGAAATCTTGCAGGTAATTATTTATGCAAGGAGGAAGAGTTCATTCTACTGTAGAATAGGGCACTATAATGCAATCCTACTTCCATTCAATCAATTCAAAATCCTGACATCTACAGCAGACAAGGTTGAATGCTTTGCTCACAAATTCTCTTCTAACTTCACACTTGACACATCTGGAATACCAACACCCATTTTGTAACCTAAAACAGAGGCTCAAATGATTGATATATGCATAACCCCACCTCTGGTTTCAGACATCATTTATAAATTAGACTCTCATAAGGCAAGCAGAGGTGGTCAAATCCCACTCCTTTTCCTAAGGAAATATGCCCCTGAGCTGGCTCCTCTCCAAACTCTACCACTATTGCTTTTCTACTACCTGTAGTTTCTGTTTTTAAGAGCTCTGATGAACCACATAACTCCTATAAGTATCATCCCATTAGCCTTGTAGCACTTTTCAGCAACGTATTGAAGGCTCTAATCAATGCTGAAGCAGTTAAACATTGCACCTCTCACGACCTACTCTTTGACAAACAATATGATTTCCACTTTGCCAGGTCTACCACTGATGTGCTAACGACCATCACTGAATGTGTATACCAGGCTCTTGATAATAATGGCGAAGCTTGAGCTATTGCTCTAGATATCTCAAAAGCGTTTGATAGGGTTTGGCATGCATGTCTTTTGTGCAAACTCCAAAACTACAGTATTTCTAGACGATTGTTTGTTCTAATCCAATTGTTCCTATCAAATTGTGAAATGATGCTCAATTTGAATGGGCAAGTTGCCAGATCCTTTTACATGAACATGAGTGTCCCTCAAAGCTCTATCCTGGGCACTATGCTGTTTCTGGTCTTCATCAATGATCTTCCTGATGTAATCAGTTCCAAAGTAGACACCTATGAAGACAACAGCACCACTTACACCAATCTCAATAGTAAATCTGCTAAGTCTGACAAAATCAGCCTGACTCCTGCTCTTGGAATAAAGCTCCAATCAGTGGTTAACTGGGGCAGGTAATGGCTTGTAAACTTTAATGCCCCCAAAACTGCTCAACTTTAACCACTATACAGAAATTTTCCTGCTAGCCATCATCATGGCTGATGTATGTCTTCTTGAAGGGTGAAATATTGTGCTCCCTTGACCTCACTTTTTCAACCAATCTGAAGTGGAACAAATATATTGGATCTATAACTGCATCTACTGCTAGGAAGGTTAGGTCTCTGTGTTGGTCCAGAGAGTTTGCAGATTTATAAATCTACCATTCAGCTGTGCATTGAATACTGTTGCCATATCTGGTCAGGTGCAGCTGCTATTCATCTTGAGGTTCTTGACAAAATCCAAAGAATGATCTGCAATGTAATTAGTCCTGACATTGGCATCTCAGCTATAGTCACTTTCACATCGACATGACATGGCTTCTCTCTGTCTTTTCTGCTGATATTTTCATGTCAACTGTTCTGATGAGTTTTTTTCTCTTGTTCCCTATCCACGTGAATTTAAACGTGATACTAGAGTGGAATTCCTTGCATTCACTTACGCGCAAATACCCTTGGGAAAGATATTAATCCATCTCTTCCCACCAGTTATGGGTTTAATAACAAGACAGATTGGGTTCTATAGCCTTGGTTGGCAACCAGTCTACCGCAGAAAGCAATGGCAACCTACTGCAGGATAATCTTCAGCCCAGTCAGTCATGTCTCTTTATATATATATATATTTGTTCCACTTCAGATTGGTTGAAAAAGTGAGGCTTTTTGCTATCATCTGTTGTGGGCCGTTCTGGTGATGTGTTGGCCTTGCTTGTCTTAATACACTTCTTTTATTTTTATATATGTAATTTTGTTTGGAGGTTAAAAAGACATCAACCCACATCAGAATTATAGAAATTACAAACAAATCATATACAGAAGATAAAACCCAATATGCATAGACAAAAATGATAAAATGCTTTAGTATGCATTTCAGAGAAATCATTGTATATTTAAAATTTGGGCTTATCTGTTAGTAGCAACATTTTCTATCAAAACTGGTTGAATGTCTGCCTTCTTTGGATGTTGAAAATGAAGAGAGAGAAAAATTTTGATTTTTGTTTTCATGGTGAAATGCTTGTTCTGATGCATCATGGGTGTAAGAATCTTATAGAACAACCAGCCAGTAATCAACTAGAATAGAAGTTGAGTCTAACTGACAAAAAGCCACCAGGGCAAATTGATAGGTGGCTTAAATAATAACCTGAGAGATTCCATTCAGTTACAGGCAAGTCTATTCTGTAAGCAGTGATTGGCTGATAATTTCAGTGTGTATATTGAGCTCCATAAATATTGAGCACAATATCCACCATTTGTTTTTGAGCCGCATAGAGACGTATTCAGTTACAAACCTGTTTATTTTTGTCTGCCAACTGGATGCTAGTTGGACACATCAGGAAGGTGAGTCTCACAATCTTGAATGTTCATCTTCCTACAGGGAGACAAAAGAAGACCACCATGTTGAAAGGCAAGTTATTTGACTTCTACAATGGGAGTATTATATATTTAATTATTTTTTTTTTTGTAATTTAATTTTTTTCTTTGTTTGCTGTTAATTACAATGCTTATTTGTATTTTAAAGTATTTTTATTGGATATTAATTATTTATTGGATATTATTAATTATTTGTGTTCCAAGACTACGACTTAATCTAGTAATAAGCATTGGAAGTTATTAGTAATTCATTTGTTGCTATGACTACATATTCACAGATATTTGTCTTATTTTGATAGTTGTATTTTGGCATCTTGTGATGTGCAAGTTTTAACAAGTGACAAGTTATTCTACAAGACAGTGTGATGTATATGTGATCCATTTAAGAATTTTATACCGTTTTTTTTAATTATTGGAGATGGAATCTTCTAGAGGGCATAAGAATTCATAGACATTATTTTTACATAGAGGTATCTTTTAGGTTTCAAGTTATTGGTCAGAATTAGATTAGATATTTTGAATTTATTTTTTGTAGATAATAAAACTGAAGTGTTTGTCAGTTTTGTGAAGCAATATAAACCTATAAATTATATTTTTAAAGATCAGGGAGTATTGTGAATTGGACAATAGGCAAATATATATATATATATATATATATATATATATATTAATTTTGGTTTAAAAGCAATTGGATGTCTAACTGTACTGATGAGCTGTGATACAGCAAAACAGATCTGTCTGTGGATGAACACACACACACACACACACACACACACACACACATATATATATATATATATATATATATATGCAGGTTTCATTAGAAATGACAGACAAAGTATTATCATTAAGTTTTTTCCATAATTTTCATGTGTTTCTATGATTTTTTCTTTTCAGAACTCAAATTATATAAGAAAATACAAAAGCTTTGAACAATTTTTATGTAAATTGAATTGTGAAAAGAAAAAAAATCATAGGAACACATGCAAAATTATATAAAAACTTAATGATAATACTTTGTCTGTTGTTTTTAATGAAACCTGCAGAAAAGAAAGATTATTGCCCAAATATACAATATATATATATATATATATATATATATATATAGATAGATAGATAGATAGATAGATATATATATATGTATAAACTGATGTATTTTTTCTTAAATTTTCTCTTTTAAGGGAGTGACCGTTATTTCTATTTGTTTTTTTAGGTCTTTGTGAATCTCATTTGTGTAAAATCCTTTGTAAAATAAAGATGGAAGCTGATGATGGTTTGCCTGAAATAGGCCTATACTTTCGATTCACCATGAAATAACGTGTCTGCCTTAATTTTTCTTATATATATATACACACAATATATATACACAAAATATATACACAATATATATACACAAATATCTATACATATATATATATATATGTGTGTATATATATATATATAAATTACCCAAGCTTGAATTTTGATATACATACATAAAAAACATAATAATGGCTGGCTAATTGTTTTTGAAGCAAACCCATTTGCTTAAGTAGTCAGCCAGTCCTTGTTGTACAGATGCCTGCTCAGTCACATTTGCATGTATTCAACACTGGCAGACCTGTAGTTTACACTGTAACTATGCTGAGTAGACATTAGTTACAAACCCTGGGAGGGAGTACATAATCTAGAATATAGTGAACAGTTTTCTTTAGCAAAGTTGGTACACTTATATGTTTTGGCAGAATTAATGGTGACTTTTTGCTAGCACAACTTTCAACAGCTTCCAGATACTTTTGTCTCACCAGTTATTCACAAGGTTTGTACCAAACGACTGCATATTGAAGGAAAAGAGATAAATAGCAAATTAAATTTTAGGTGGAGACACCCAAAGTATGGAGCTCAAGTAGACTTTAAAAGGAACTAGAAACCCAATCTTAAACCAGAAACAAGGGATTAATCTCTACTCTTGTTCAAAAGAATAGGGTCAGAGTGGGAAATGAATGATAGGCGAACCGAACCTATATTGAAAGGGTAACCAGTGAGGAATTGTTGGAAAGAACTGAAGTGAGAAATGAGCTACTGTTAGTCATCACAGAATGACAGCTTTACTTTCCCAGTTATATTATCTGCAAATGAGAATTAGAGTGTGTGGCATTTCAAGGTCGTATTGCAGGAGAGCAAGCATGAGAACAGCATTTTTGGACTGAATTAAGGAAGTGACAAGGACAGAGTCTACTGCAACCATCTTTTTCAAAGGAGGAGAGACATGATTGGCCAAGCATACATCATTTATGGTATCTAAGCAAGCAACCATATAAAGTAATGTAAGAGATCACAAAATCAATGTCTCGACAAGGCTTCATGCTATCAGCATCAACTTTAAACAACAAATAATTATTTTCAATATAATCTCTTTACTTGTATAGAAATCCAACACTTTCCCATTAATCATAGAGATTAAACATTATACAATAAACTTTCCAGTAGTCAATGAGTTACTAAGTATCAGGCTATAGACTTATTGATTCAGATTCATGTTTTCTTTCCGAATATTGAGTCAGTTAAGTTCCATACATGATAGAAGTTTGGGCGATCATGTCTCAAAAGAGACATGACTGACTAGGCAGAAGATTATCCCGCAAGCTATAGAACCTAATCTGCTCTGCTATTTAACCCATAGCTGGAGGGAGAAGCAATGGATTAATACCTCTTTCCTTGTACCACTTGTAGCTGCCGCTAGGCACCATTTGCTACCAAACCCAATGTAAAAATCAGCAGGTTCGTTTTCTTGCTGAAGTGAGCCCTGTATTCTTGACCAGCGGCCTTGTCACCCCTTGGGACAATGTGACCAGAAAATATAGTTCCTTATATTTTAGGATGACATAAATCATAATGAGGTCTAAATGAAAAGTATGAGACAAAACAGTAAAGTTAGAATAAGTAAATAGAAATATAACAAATAAGCTGTCTTACGGCAACCTTTTCTAAAATATAGGATTTTTGGTCTCTGCATAAGAAATAGAAAACCCCTTAACAGTCTTTTGGATTGAGACCTTCTAAGAGGTCAGACGTAAATTTGTTATCTCCAGTGGCAGCACATTCATTCAGTACTGTTAGGGAGTAACTCAATTGCCATAGACCATACGAGGTGCCAACGAGGTAATTAACATTTTTTCCATTCAATTTTTAACAAACTCTAGACAATTTTTATAGTTAATGGAATTTAATTCTTCTAAAGTTTTTATTGAGTTTAGACCCTTCCTTAATTTGTAAAAATGTATTGTTTTGGTGGTTCAAATGATTCTTGCTGATTTAAACACTTGCTATAAGTTCCCTTGCTTTGTTATAACTATTTATGTAAATTTCATTGTTTATTTTCTTATTTCGTCGAATTTTGTAGTTATATATGCTTGTGCATATTCTTCCTCCATGTGCTCATGTTATTTGTTTGTCTTAATTGCAGTTTTCACAGCTGCACAAGTACTGTAAAGGAAATAAAACCTTTTATAATATATACCTGCAGTTTGTCAGTTCTCTCATGCATGTTTCATGTGGCAATGGCAATTATACCACTCACGAAAATAACTGACTCCTTCTATCATACTTTATTTTTACAGGAGTAAAACAGGAGTAGAGGTTTACCACTTGTTTTCTATTTAAGATTAAGTTTCTTAAAATTCTATTTTAACTCTATAAATTAAAATAAAATCTTTTCACCCCAAGCAAGGCAATAATACCACTAGAACACACAAGATTACAGGGAGTGAAAGCAAAAGGCAATAAGACAACCGAGAATGACAAGGATTGAAGTGCCTCAACCACATGAATTAAAGATTGTTACTAGATTGACATCTAGGTCCCACCCTTTTATCTTTATATTAGTTAAATGTAACAGCCGCTTCTTTTTATCCAACATTTTCTTTCTTTGCACTTCCTGCCTGTGAAACTCCCTTCCAATTACTTGTTTACCTGCTAGCTACAATCTCCAAAACTTAAAATGCAATGTCAATTGCCATCATCTTGATTCCAATTCATCTTTTCTTCTTTCTTCAATACCCCCTGTGCCCAGTTTTTTTTCCCCCGTGTGCTCACACCTTGCTTGAGTTGAAATAATTAAAAAGAAAAAGGAAAAGGCTTCAAGAAAACAGAAGATGGTGATTGATGTTGCATTTCAATTTTTGAAGATTGAAGTTATCCAAACTAAAATTTATACTATTACTAGCAGTATAGCCCGGCGTTGCTCGGGTATAATGAAAGCTTTAAAACTAATCCATGGTCCTGGAGCTCAGACACAGCCTAAAGAATATTTGTGTTATTTTGGTGAGAATCGGATAAGAATTGTGGATTTGTATAAAGGACATACAGACAGATAAATAGACACACACACAAACAGCTTGCCTTTTATAGATATATATATTATCAATTTTCTGCAGTATTGTAAGAACTGCAACCTTGAAACTTCTGAATATCGTTTCTTATGTCTTTGTCTATGAGTGTATGAAATTTGATTAAAATCTGACCACTCCTTCTACAACCCGATTTTTTTGATTATCGATTTTTTGATATTTATCGGGGGTACATCGACACAAAACCTAGCTAAGGAACACTCATAGACGCTTATAGTACAACTGTGTACATTTTCAAGAAAATCGGTTCAGCCATTTCAAAATCTATAGGTAACGGACACACACACACACACACACACACACACACACACACAGACAAAGTTCCATTTATAAATAAGTTTAGATTTAGATTTGGTTTCTGGTTCCTTTTACAGTCTTTTCAATTTCTTTCATTTCCAGTAGACCCTTGCATCTTAGTAGTGTTTTCACCTTGCTTGAAGTTTCTCTTAGCCCATCGCTCTCAGTGGAGCATTGGCCATTGATGACCCCTGGCCATTGTACTCTGTTCTGGTTGGTTTGTTGTTGATGCTTCTGTAACTCTCTTTTTCACAGGTAGGGGTGTTAACCCTTTATCTTCTGGGTGAGGCAGGTGTTTTTTTAATTCAGAGTTTTTCCTTCTCCTAGACCAGTTGCCATTCCACTCTGGAATGCTATTTACTGTTGTAATGGAATGTCCCACACTTCCAATTGCCTATGGACTGATTATTACTAGCCATATATAGTGAGCACAGAAAATACCTGTGACTTGCTTTGGCAATCACTAGCTTGCTATCAGATTCCCTGTCTTGTTGTAGTGTATTTTCTTTGCAATAAACCTTTCTTCTTTCATTTTTGCACATGTTGCTGTCCTTTCACTCAAATACCAACTTGTCTGTTTGTAACCTCTTGAAAGGACACAACATTTACCCATAATCAAGTTGGCAAGCCTATTGCTATTCTGTTGAAATGGATTCATACCTTTAATAAGGGTATTTTCACTTAAGGGAATGTAATGAATCCAACTGGAATTCAAACTCGGCTCTCCAATTCCACAAACCAAGCTGTGATTCATGAAATGAATAGATTAAATAGAAAAAGACAGATCAAACCTAAAATGTAGTATTTCTATGGATCTGAGTTGGAGTTGCATAATCCTCACTTTACAGCTTTGATAGATTTCAAAATCATTTACACAAATTTGTCAAGGAAGACTTATTCTCTGCCCTGAAGCTTCTATCTCACAGAAACAATTTGGCAACCCTAATACTATTTTATTGCTACTTCCCTGGAAACTGGTCAGATGACCTCCATGTTTTAGTGCCTCCAGTTCAGACCTTTACACACAGGATATACCAAGCTATTTCCATGTAGTTGGATCACCTTATTTCCTCTGTATTCCAGTTGTTATAGAAAAGTTCCACTCAAACAGCTTTTCCTATGAACTGCTACTTTTTAGACCAGACCCCTACAAGGATGCTTCCTTGAACACTACAATCTTCACCCCTTCAAGCTATGGGTTTTTCATTACATACCCTTCTTATACACAAAATCTTAATTTTCTACCACCTCTTCTTACATTCATATCACAGAAATCATTCACTAACTCTGCCTTGTGTGGCTTTTGAGCCTTTTGAGTGAGATTTCATAATAAAATATGCTGATTGGTTATATGCATCAAGATTCATTTTCACTGACATGGGCAATGTACAGGAATTGCATAAGCACAATGAGTAGCATAAAAGAAAAAAGGTTTTCAATTGTTTTTGGCAAATTTTCAATGAAGAAATACTATGAAAGAAAAACAATATGTGTGAAGGAAACTTGTTATCTGATAATGCTTTTTATAATAATTAATAATATAAAAGAAATTATAGTTCTATATCAAACGATTACAAACAGTAATTTTTGTTTTAATTATATCGCCCTAAACAAGGCAGTTTATTGCCACTGGTGCACACAGGGTTACATAGGAGGAAAGAAATAATGATAGGTTTTAGGGGGTGTCAGGAAGTGGGTAAGAGAAGGATGAGAATACGGATGAGAATGAAGTGGAGTGGATGGAGAAAGGAGCATGAGAGAGAGGATGCAAGTTAGTGAGATAAGAGATGACTATTGACTTTACATTTAAATTCTTGGAGATTGTAGCTGTCGGGGAAGCAAGTAAACAGGCGGGAAGTGTGAGAAAAAAGCTGATGGAGTAGAATTTTCGTTTACATTTTATTGGTTTCACAGTAAAAGGGTGGGACCTAGTTGTTAATCTAGTGGCTCGAGTAAATTCATATATAGGGGGTATACGTCGGGGTCACCAGTTTATAGTGGGTTATCCTTTCTAGTGAAACGTAGTTGTACGCTGAAACAGATTAACTGAATTTGGCCTCATTAGTTGATAGCCCACTATAAGTTATAAAAGGGGTTATAAAACAAGAAAATCAAATTGAGTGTAGAAACAACATTTATATATACACAGATATCAATTAAGGCTTTTTTACAAATAAAGTAACGTCTTTAGGATGGGTTCAAAAGGACGTTAAAATGTTCATGGCAATAAATGCTGAAAAGAGAGTTTGTGCGTATGTAGGAGCGTTTGTCAGTTATGGAATGTCTTTGATCTATCCGCTCCGTCGGTTGGGTAAGTAGCTCTGGGGACAGCGAAGAAGGTGAGAGGGAAAGGAGTGGATTGCTTGACGAGGTCAGGGGATGTGCTAATTACGCTCGTCTTTCTCAACTCTGGTGATGCTTTCTGTGTCGGCTTTTTATTTCGTCTTTGTGGGTCCCAGCAGGTCATTTGGGAATTCACACCCGTATTTAATTCTGGGCTTCCCATTTGATAATGAATAAAATTCGCGTATACTCGCGAACAGGAATTTGATATTTAATTAATTTTTGGTTTTCTGCCGGAACATATGCGTGGAGCCGGGTGCGCAAAGACCAGTTTTTGTCATTTGCTTTCTGGTCCTCAGAGGGCAAACATCCGGTCCCTCGCTTTGCTCGGTATCACCACAGGGGCACCAGGGAGTTAAGTTCATCGGAGCAGAAGCCAAGAAAGTATTTGTATCACAGAAAATATTTGAACATCCCTTTTCTTTCTCAGAAAACTTTTCTGAGTTCAAAAAGCGTTTTCCAATTAAATTTACTTCAAACATACAAAATGATCTCTACTTTTAGGAAAAGGTTTTTTCTTTTTGATCTAAAGATGTTTATTTAGATATAAAAATCAGCTGTATGGTAGGTTTGGAAGGCTATCACAATGCGTTTAGTAAAATAAAGGAAGGTAAAGAAGGTGCTGAGTATTACCTATTTATTATTCATTAATATTTCGAGATCAAAATCTCATCTTCAGAATGGTAGGAGATCTTGTTTCCACGTTCGCTTGTGAGCCATGCTTTTCAACAAATACTCAACATCTTCTTTACCTTCCTTTAACGCATTGTGATAGCCTTCAAAACCTACCCATACACTTATTATACACAATGCTTCAAGCAAATTACAAAACTCGACTATAAAAATCAGTTAAACAAAGAAAGTATAAAGTTTTTGTTCTTTTCATGTTCAAAAAAAATGTACGTAATAAATTTAAGACCTGTCATATAACGGTCCTGTCCATTCATTTCTAGTCATACCACATAGGTTATTTTAATTTTTATAAACATGCAGTCTAGGTGAGGGTAGGGAATATGATGGTGCATTTGCTAATGTTAGAGTTTCTAGCTAAAGAAATTATGTCTTTATTTTAAAATTTTTCATTTTGTTTTTCAAAAAAGGTAATTGTTTTATTTTAAAACTGAAAATAAAGTTTATTCTATTGAAATGTACATAAACCTTTGCTATAAACAGCTTTAATTATTCACGTTTCTTGAGGTTCATTATCAACACAATAATAACTGTAGTTAACTTTCTCTCTTCTCTCCCAGTTAATATGCACCATGCTTGGCTGATCATGAGACTCTTAACAGCTCAGTCTTCACAGGGGACAGTTTTCAGGGTGATGCCTTGAAAAAAAAGATGTTTTCTTGCTGTATGAGTAAAACATATCCCCTTGCAACATGACCTGCCAGAATTGAAAATAAAGGCAACTTTTGTAACATCCACTAGCTTTCTTTTCAGGGTCGGGGAGAAGGCATGTAACACATTTCTACAGTTTTTTCGGATTAGTATGCTGGTTACTTCTATAATTAAAATTTATAAGGTCTCTACAAGAATATTTTATATGATTAATGATGGTGAAAATGTTGTTGCGGAGTTATTTTCGCCGTGGAGGTTATTATTTGTGCTAAAGTCGGTCCTAATTTGTTCGACGTACAAAAGGTTAGGAGCTTGATAGATAGATAGATAGATAGATAGATAGATAGATAGATAGATAGATAGATATGAATATACTAAGTGTTGTGGAGTTATTTTCGCACTGGAGACTAGTATTTGTGCTAAAGTCGGTCCTAATAGGTTCGACGTACAAAAGGTTAGGAAATAGATAGATAGATAGATAGATAGATAGATAGATAGATAGATAGATAGATATGAATATACTAAGTTTTGTGGAGTTATTTTCGCACTGGAGACTAGTATTTGTGCTGAAGTCGGTCCTAATAGGTTCGACGTACAAAAGGTTAGGAGATAGATAGATAGATAGATAGATAGATAGATAGATAGATAGATATGAATATACTAAGTGTTGTGGAGTTATTTTCGCACTGGAGGCTAGTATTTGTGCTAAAATCGGTCCTAATAGGTTCGACGTACAAAAGGTTAGGAGATAGATAGATAGATAGATAGATAGATAGATAGATAGATAGATAGATAGATATGAATATACTAAGTTTTGTGGAGTTATTTTCGCACTGGAGACTAGTATTTGTGCTAAAGTCATTCCTAATTTGTTCGACGTACAAAAGGTTAGGAGATAGATAGATAGATAGATAGATAGATAGATACTAAGTGTTGTGGAGTTATTTTCGCACTGGTGGCTAGTATTTGTGCTAAAGTCGGTCCTAATAGGTTCGACGTACAAAAGGTTAGGAGATAGATAGATAGATAGATAGATAGATAGATAGATAGATATGAATATACTAAGTGTTGTGGAGTTATTTTCGCACTGGAGGCTAGTATTTGTGCTAAAGTCGGTCCTAATAGGTTTGACGTAGAAAACGTTAGGAACTTGATATAATATGTATTACCCAGTGTAATCTTGCCAGGTCGCTGACTACTTTCGTATTCGACTAACTGTCGACTACTATCGTCCAACATCAACTGATCCCCGTTCCTCTTATTACTCCTACTTAAATTAGGTGGGAGAGTCTGTAGCGTAGGGAGCTGGTTAATTTTTCTTGTATTCAGCCTTGTGTCAGACTTAACCGAACTCCTTACAGCTTACAGGATTTATGCAGACTTATCATCAGAATTATCAGAAGGTTTTCATCATCAGAAGGTTGGTTGTCGGCAGGTTGGAATGTGTAGAATTGTGGAATAATAAAATGTACATTTTGAATGTTAAAATAGAAATTTATTAAAAGGAGGAATAACATAAGTTGTAGGAGTTAATGTGCAATTAGAAACATTATTAAGAGGTTAAGAGTAGAGTTCGTACAAAATGTTCTAGTAGTAATTGTTGAAATAGATAAGGAGAAAGAGAAAGAAGGACAATGTCCGGGAGTCGCTTGAAGTTTGAAGTTACATTTCAGATGTGTGTCTCTCTTTCACTGCTTCTATCTCTCTGACTCTTGACTGACTTTTTGAATTTTGCACTGGATCGCCAAGTCCTTCCAAGTCTTACAAGTCACTCCTATGAGTAAAAAATCCTTCTACCACCTACTTGCGAAATCTAAGCACATGGTCAATCCTTTTTCTATTTGTGAAAAACCCAGGATTTCACACGTCATTATGAATTTTTGTAAAAGGGAAGAAGAAGGTTGATTTTAATTAATTTCTTATCCATACAAGTCTATTCACTTTAGAATAGGTGTGTTTCACCATAACAAATGTACATGCACAAAAAACAGACACTGGTTTATTTGCAATGCAAGATAACATTTGTTAAACAAAATAACAAAGGGAAAGTTTAACGGTTTATTTTTCTAAGAATAAAATGGAATACACAATGAAGATTGTTAACAAATGTATTTGAGTGTCACTTACCTCTGTAAGTGTGTTTGTGTGTGAAGCGTCCACAGACCCTATTTCCTTTGGTGTGAAAATGTCGATAGCACCCACTTCGAAAGCGTGGAAAACAAGAAAAGAGCGTTATTTAAGAGTTCGCTTGTTTTTATGCTCTCAGGGCTTCTGCTGTTAATGTTTATTAAGGTACCATGTTAGCATGTTTCATATATTTGTCGTGAAATCTGTTCAGCTTGTACAGCGAGAATATTTTGAGGACCCTAGATGCTACGCTAGGATTTGTTATTGGAGGCCACAATTTGAACAACATAAGGTATGCAAATGATACAGTGCTTATTGAAGACACAGAAGGAAAACTACAAGACCTCCTACAGAAGGTAGCTGTGGAGAGTGACAAAATAAACTACAAATAAACTGTAAGAAAACTTAATGCATGGTCATCAGCAAAAAGAGCAACACAAAATGCCAAATACAGGTGGGTGATACTAGAATCAAGCAAGTAGAAAAATTTAAATACCTAAGAAGTATTCTAACAGGAGATGGAAAGTGCGACACAGAGTTCCGAAGGCGAATTGGCATGGCGAAGGACACATTCCAGAAGCTGAGTTAAGTACTAAGACAGGAAAATTTCACTAGAAACAAAGAAGAGAGTGTTAGATTGCTATTTGATATCAGTTCTTCAATACGGCAGTGAATGCTGGACAATATCATCGAAGATGAAAAAAAAATTTAAGTGGCGGAAATGTGGTTCTGCAGAAGGATACTGCGGATATCATGGACCGAGCATGTGAGCAATGGTGAAGTTTTGGAAAGATTGGCAACAAAAAGAAAATTAATAGTGAGCATCAGGAAGCGACAACTGAAGTTCCTGGGGCATGCAATGAGGAAGGAGGGCTTGAAGAACCTGATACTGATAGGCCAAATAGAAGGAAATAGAAGGAAAAAGAGAAAGGCAGCGGTTAACATATTTGAAGGGCCTGATCAGGTAGATGACGGAACGGGGGTTGCCAGGTGTAACAGGAGAAAACATACTAAGAGCCACCAGGGATAGGGACACGTGGAAAGCCATGATCGCCTATGTCCTGAAAGGACATGGCACATAGAAGAAGATGTTAGCATGTTACCTTTTTTGAGAATAAAAACTTCATTTACGTTCTTCTGACTTCTCCCTGGCTATCTGTTTTTTATATATTTTGTTTGGGTAATATTATGATCATATATATAGATCGTAAAGATATCACAACTGTGAAAATAACTTTTGTTTTTTAAAAGTTATAACACTACACAAGGACTTCCTTGTCGATAAGTAAAAATGAATGTGGAGATATAAAAGGTGATTATCACCCTCTGGTGGAGATAAGTCACATGGGTCATATGATGGCTGCTTAGTGACCTTCACTCCATACAATGACAAAAGCAGCAGCCAAATTCACTTTGTTTACAGCAGCCAAAATAAAAGGTTGATTTATTTCGGCGGGAAGAGGCTAACCTTTCCTTCCCAGCAGTGCTATTTCCCTTTGAGAATATATCTTTCCCGGAAATAGAAATAAATTCTAGCTCGCAGTCCCCAGTTTGTGAAAAGATATGCGGATATGGCCTTGCCTGGAACATAGATGAACCTGGTCCGATTGAATCTGTTGTCCGAAACATGTCTTCTCCAGATACAGGTGTATCTTCATATTGTATGTAAAACCTCTCCTTTTTGTTTCTCTGTACACCCTTCTTTTCTGTATATATTTATATATCTATATTGTGGGACACGTGTAAATATAGTTTTGTCTATATCTTAAGTGATATAAAATTCTCTTTGAAAACAAAGCATGTTTGTCATTCTTTTTTTTTTTTAGCCATTCCATTCTGTCTGTGGATGACAGTGTTATGAATACAATAATGGTCATAATGGGGGAAATACAAATGAGAGAAAACTCTTTCTACCATAGCTCTCTTCTGTTACATGAATAACGTCATTGATTAATAGTGGACGTAAAATTTGGATGGATAAAAAGAGAATAGATATAGTACTGTCGTCTCAGTTATTTTTTTTAACTATTTCACCCGAAGCAAGGCAATAAAGTCACTAAGACACAATGGGTTACCGAGTGTTAGAGAGTAGGAGAAAAAGAAAAATGCTAGTAAGGAGAAAGAAGGTAATAAAAGAACAGCAATTAAAAATATAAAAGATAACGACTGACATTGACCCTTTTTTTTTTAATATCAGCGTTTACTATGAAGCTAGAAGGCAGAAGAGAGTTATACAAACGAGAATTGTGATAGAGGAAACTGCTAGTATAGAACTTATGGTTAAATCTAGCCATTTCAACTGTAAAATCAAAAGAAAAAAATCAAATCAAAAGAAGAAATAAAAAGAAGCAAGAACTAAAACAATTAAGAAAAAAAAGGTGAAAAAATGAAAGAGATGAAGGAAATAAGGCAAAGGAAGAATGGCAGCAAGAAAAGCATAACAAGAAAGATGAAAAGAAAGAATTAAAAATAAGAGCAAACGGAAGATACGACAATTTAAAACAACAAAAAGCTGAAGAAAAAAGCCATAAAAAATAGATGTTTTTAATACCTCCACCCAATTAAGAGAAGGAACAACAAAAGAACAGGAATTAAAGAAGCAAAACATAACGACTGACATTACATTTAAATTATTGAATATCAAGATAGAAGAAACTGTTAGCATAGAACGTACGGTTGAAGTGTGTAGGGATAATTACAAGGAAACACACGTGTTATTTTTAACGAAACAAGACAAGGAAGTTGTTTACAAATTTACACATTTGAAGTTTCAATAGCTTGCTTCAGGACAAGTAATCAAATATTAAAGTTTCTCAGTTTCGATGAATTGTCAAGAAGAGGAAATCTTCATATTAAATCACCGGGCACGAAGTAATATTTCAAAATGCAAAAGTTTGTTTCTCACATAACAGTTATACGATTGTATTCAACATGAATAAAAAAATAATAGTTTAAAGTACTTAGCTTGGGAGTTGAACAGAGTTCCTTGAAATTCCCCTGCTCTCTTTAGAGGCTGATAATATATCAACGTGTAATTTGACATCGTTATCCAGTCGCCTGAGACTCTGCCTTTCTCTCTCTGTTCCCTTTGATTCAACTTTCTCTGCCTATTTATATCAAAAAGCGATTTGACATCGGCTCATTACTTTTTCTCAGTTTGTAAGCCGCTCCCTTTTCATTGGTCAAAGTAAATTTTCACGTAGGCTCGTTAAATTTTGCCTTGTTTTTTTTCTTCAGCTCGAATCCAATCTCATTTTCTGTTGGTCACGGAATCGCGAATTTGAAAACAGTGAAGAAAAGAGGGTGATTTTTATTTCGTATTCACTACCCAGTTACGTCTAGCTATTTCAGCTGTAAAATGATACCGCAGTCTAATACTGCGCTTAAATTCATAAAATCTCGATACTGTAAAAGAAAGTTCACCAGAACAATTATGAAAGTATAGAAATGGCGCAGGGAAGCTATATTATGACAGTGGGAAATGGACTGAAGGCGAGATGCCAGGTCGAGACCAATAACATTGCAAATTTTTCTTAGGATTTTATCATGAATCTTTAAATATATATCAGGACCATCAGACTAGATGTAATCGAGATATTTAAAGCAAGGACAAATGGTAGACTTATAGATATATATAATAGATGTGCGTTGTGGTGCAGTGGATATCAGCTCGGAAGGAGATATCGGAGAGCCGAGTTCAAATTCCAGTTGAATTAATTGCATTCACGTACATGCAAATACCCTGGGGAGAGATATGAATCCGTTCCTTCTCCCTCCAGCTATGGGTTAAACTGCAGAGCAGATTGGGTTCTATCAGAATATATAAGATTCCCAGAAAAGAGATCACATGAGGACTTTCACCAATAGCAACAACTAAAATAGATGTCACGTGGAACTTCAAGAGAAAATAAATAATCAAGGTAAAAGATTAGGAAGAAAGCAACGATCCTCAATACTGGAAAGAGCGATAACAGATAAGTAATTTTTAGTTTAATACGACGGAGTAAAAGAAATTAATGTTAGTGGTATTGTTGAATTTTGCAGTTTATTGTAAATGGCGATATGAGCTCTGATTAGAAATATTTAATACTTGGATGCTTGTAAAATCTAGAAAATAAACAAAAATCTAGCTGAAAATTTGGGAGAAAGGAAAATATATGTTTTGCATTATTATTCAGAAGCGGGTTTCATTTTTATTAGTTTTTCTATTGTCTCTACATTCTCTTATTTTCTTGAATTGGATGTTACATGTAGCAACCTCCTAATTTCTGGTAAACTGCATTGTTGTTAGAATTTTTCTTTTCTACTTTCCAACGACAGCGTTTGGACGTGTTTTGGCAACCATAGACATAACGTGATTTGGTAGTCCCAACTCAGCGCAAGGCTGACTTGAACTTCGCCACTTTTAACCGTTCTTATCCTTACCATAACTTGCTTCTAAACAAAAAAACAAAAAAAACAAAAAAAACAACATACCAAAGAGATATTGAGAAATTTGTTTTACTTAGTTAAGTGCCATACGTGATACACGCTTGGGGAATCATGTCTCTTTCGATTCATGACTGACTAGGCAGAATTTCTTTCTGCAGTAGACTGGTTGCCAACCAAGGCTATAGAACCCAATCTGTCCTGCTATTCTATCCTTTTGTCCAGATCATTCAGTTAAGTGCCATACGTGATACACGCTTGGGGAATCATGTCTCTTTCGATCCATGACTGACTAGGCAGGAGTTCTTTCTGCGGCAGACTGGTTGCCAACCAAGGCTATAGAACCCAGTCTGTCCTGCTATTCTATCCTTTTATCCAAATCATTCAGTTAAGTGCCATATGTGATACACGCTTGGGCGATTATGTCTCTTTCGATCCATGACTAACTTTGTTTAACTACAGTCGCATAAAAAGAATGGTCCGTAATAGAAACTCAAGCTTTTGTATACTTCTTTCTTTATCATATGGACACACACACACACACACAACCTTTTAATATCTATAGTTCTAATAAGATAGAGTTGGGTCGTAAAAATGTTCACAGGCGTCTATTAGGCACCCGAGTTTCACTTTTCGTACATCCGTCGAAAAAAATGTATAACCAAGAAATGTGATCTTACATAGAAGCCGTGAAAATATTTGTAGAAAAGACAACGGGAAGTCACATCACGTCGGTGAGAAAGTGACTGAAGTCGAGATGAAGTCAGAATCGATTACATTGCAGATCTCTTTATTGATTTTGTTGAGATGAACAGCAGGAGAGCCTGACCAGATATGGCAACCCGCAACAGTATTCAATGCACAGATGAATCGTAGATTTATAAATGTGCAAATGGATTCTGACGAGACACTCGAGATAAAAAGTAGGAGTGTCTGACCACATATGGCAACAGTACTGAATGCATAGACGGATGGTAGATTTATAAATGTGTAAGATGGATTCTGACGAGACACCTGAGATAAACAACAGGAGCGCTTGACCAGATATGGCAACAGTATTTAAGACACAGACGAATGGTAGATTTATAAATGTGCATGAATTCTGACGAGACTCTCTGAATGAA
Organism: Ascarosepion bandense; assembly: GCA_037127315.1. Classification (NCBI taxonomy): domain Eukaryota; kingdom Metazoa; phylum Mollusca; class Cephalopoda; order Sepiida; family Sepiidae; genus Ascarosepion; species Ascarosepion bandense. The sequence goes on from JBBBDQ010000913.1 coordinate 5,642,059, forward strand.
GATAAACAACAGGCCCGTCTAACCACATATGGCAACACTCAACAGTATTCAATGCACAGACGAATGGTAGATTTGTAAATGTGCAAGATGGATTCTGACGAGACCTTCGAGATAAACAACAGGAGCGCCTGGCTACATATGGCAACAGTATTCAATGACCAGACGAATGGTAGATTTATAAATATCTTGTAGGAATACTTTTTCTCGTTTTTTTGTTAAACACCAAAATTCGGAGTGTTTGGGATTTGTTACTATCACAGATCCTTCCCCTTAGAGCGTTGCCATCGCTTGGGCAAACAGCGTCTAGTTAGGACCATATATTCTGCCACGATAAATTCCTTTCTCGGTATTAACGTGCCGTTGAAAACTTCTATGAAAATGGTCAGGGTTGCTTCCCTTTTATTGAAGGATTACCGAAAGAACAGATAAAAATTTTATAAAAAGAAAAGTTGGTTCAATTAGAGTTCATTGAAACTAATGTTTCCCGGATTTCCTAAATGACACATTCGACTGATCGTGGACCAAGAAGGAACGGAACACTGAAGTTTAATATATAACAATTTAATAAACAGAAAGGGACAATAATGTGTGGTCGTTAAAACATTATCCTTGTACCAAATCAGGAGATTATCAGCGACGATGTGCAAAACAAAAATCCAACAAAGACAATAGGGATCGTATTAATCTATTTGTACATGTGTGATGGTGTCTGCACGAACATAAAATTTGTGTATTGGCTGTGAGCTAAGGCTGAAGTAGAGAAGGGGTGCAATAACTTATCAGATAGTTCTCTTTTTTTATATTTTATCGAACAGCTTCGTTTTATTATTTTTCTTCTCTGACGACTAGGGATTATAGTTTCAGTCTTGCTTCATATCTTTTTCTTCTGATCGAAGGACGTTTTTTTCTTCTTTCGGGATTTTTGGCTTGAGTGCTATGGCCCTCTCTGCGCTGGACAATATCTTTCACACTCTCGGCATCGAGAACAATACGGTTCGTTTTTCTGCCCCAGGGAAGGTGTGGTCTCAGCTTGCTTCTAGGAGTCGCAGTTAACATGACTCCCCCACACCCCGGCAAGATCTGGCAAGCAAATAAATTTTTTAAAAAATCACCTCGTTTGCCTCTTCTTTTGGCGCCTGAATTTCTTGCTCGCTGATTGGTTGTCCTCGGCCAATCGCGTTGTTTCTTGCATCTGCTGCTCCTGCTGTTTTTATCCTAACGTTCGCCTACGCGTTTATACTTTATGCATGATGTGGGAAGTGGGTGGGTGTCAGTTGTTGGCTTACATTCGTCACAGTACCATAAATTATAATATTTGTTAACGGACTACTCATAATTCGGTCATTTAAAATAATCCTATGACTTTTATTAAAAGAATAAAATTCCGTAGGAAAATCAACTTAGTATGAACAAATAACAGTAATTTTACATACAACAAGTATACAAGTTGGTTAAATATATTTAATGAGCTTATTTTTCTGGTTGTTAGTAAAATGATTGGATCATCATGTATGGTGTTGAATCTTGCATCCGGTGTTTAGAATGTGTATGAAGGTGATTTGGTGTGCTTATTTGTCTTGTTCTCTTGATATGACTGTAGAGGATTTTGGTCCTTTACGATTTATATTACTATTCGTCCAACATACAATTCAAGAAAAATAAAGACAATAACTCCAATTTGTAACCAATAAATTAAAATATATTCAATAAACAAACAAAGCATGTAATAGCAGTATACATAGAGTAAGAGGAAAGAGTTATTCCCCTTTAACTGTTTGTTGACCAAAGTAAAATGAAGGAAGTTTTTTCTTGCGCTGAAAAGATTAATATAACTGTTTGAAAGATTTTCATGTAAGAACAAATAACATGAAAAATGCAATTATTTTGAATGTAATTGTAAGTGATACAAATTTTGGTCAAGAGTTCAAAGTTCAAAGGTTCTGGATGAAAATGTTCAGACAGAAGACAAAGTTCTGTGTCTGTGTGTGCGTTAGGTATGAGTAGAAAGAGAGACTTACGTCGAGTCCTTTGGCCAGCCTGTTGGTCTACTGCATAACTTGCGAAAGGTTGTTGTTTATAAGGACAGAAAGTGGATCAAACAGCAATCGCGGGACAAACTTTGTTTACATAAGAAAAATATGTGATTGGCTAAAAATCAACCAATCACCACACACAAATGGAAGAGCTGCTTCAGAGCCGAAAGATTAAAGGTGACTGCGATTGCTAAATTGTCCTATACAAGAACAGTAGTGATTTATTACCCAATCGCAGACGATTACATGACATTTTTTTTTAATCATATCATCCCGGGCAAGGCGGTAAGGCCACTGGTGTGCAGGGGGCTACATAAGAGTAAAAAGATTGGAAAAGAGAAAAACCGGAAACCACATCCTAAACAGGGAACAAGGGATGAGCCTCTACACCTGTTCAATAGACGTGGGTGGAGTGTGAACCGGGCGATAGTTCAGTCTATCTACTCCAATTGAAAAAAACAAACAAACAAATAAACAAAAAGGAAAAGTGACAAAGATTGGAAAAGAGAAAAACCGGAAACCACATCCTAAACAGGGAACAAGGGATGAGCCTCTACACCTGTTCAATAGACGTGGGTGGAGTGTGAACCGGGTGATAGTTCAGTCTATCTACTCCAATTGAAAAAAAAAACAATAAACAAAAAGGAAAAGTGAAAAGATGGGAAAAGAGAAAGCCGGAAACCACATCCTAAACAGGGAACAAGGGATGAGCCTCTACACCTGTTCAATAGACGTGGGTGGAGTGTGTACGGGGCGATAGTTCAGTCTATCTATTCCAATTGAAAAAAAAGAAAAGTGAAAAGTGAAAAGATTGGAAAAGAGAAAGTCGGAAAACCACGACCGAAGTCGAAGGAAAGTGTACCGGAAACCCCTTCCTAAACAAGAAACAAGGCGATCACCTCCACTCCTTTTAAATTTACGGAAGTATGAGAATAAATATGGGAATAAATATGGTGGTATAGGATACAAACCCTATATCGTCCAACAACTGAAACGCAAAAAGTAAAATTGCACACTCGCAAAAATGGATCAGAATGACTAAAACATTTTGGAAAAACCCAATGTGAAATTTAAAATTCTGGATTCTGATTGGATAGGAAATAGAAAACTGAACTATGACCCCGGTCAAATTTTCTTAATACCTAAAAAATGGGTATGTGGTTGTATCTGACCACATGACTAGATTACATTTGTGGTGATACCGACCGAGCAAAAGCGAGGGACCGGATATTTGCTCTATAACAACCAGAAAGCAAATGAACAAAAATCGTCTCTGCGCAGGTGTATTCGTGCAGATGTTCCGGTTGAAAAATAAAAATTAATCAAATATCAAATTTCTATTTCGTGAGCCTACGTGAATTTTATTTACCAGCCAATGGGAAGCCCAGAATCAAATACAAGTATGAAATTCCAAACGAGCTGTTTTGATCCAAAATGCAGATATAAAAAGCGGATGCAGACAAGACCCCAGCAGACAGACGGGCAGAGACCAAGGAGAAGAATGTAATATCCGCTTGACTTAAGTCGAGCGGCTACTACATTCGCCTCACTTCACCTCACATCACTTCTTCACTGTCTCAAAAGTACTTACTGACCTCAAGAGCGACTACTTCAAAGACATTCCTCACATACCTCCGCTCCCCACATTCCTAACCTTTTATCTCTTTCAGCTTATTATTTGCCATGAACATTCTAACCTCCGTTGGACTTATATTCAAGTATTATTTTGATTGTAAAAACATTAATTGATATGCGTATATATATATATATATATATAAATGTTATTTTCAACTCAATTTGATTTTCTTGATTTTATAATCATTTTATGACTTATAGTGGGCTATCTACCACAAGGCTAAATTCCGTTAACCTGCAACAATATAATACTACCCTTCACTACAACTAGAAAAGAATAGATAAGCAGCCCACTATACATTACTTATTCAGAAGTCTCTTAACTGGCCAAAGTCAGTCAGACGGGAGCACAGAGATAACACACTAAAATGTAACAAAAGAAACTTCAAGATGGCCCGGACATGTAAGATCGCATCACACATTCGTTTTCCTTTTTCACTCGTACTAATTTCTTTTACGTCTTCTTCTCCATCCTCAACATTCTCGCATTCAACAAAGAAGAAGACAACAACAACAATATATTTCAACTGACTCCTAAAAACTAAAGTCCCATCAGTACAATTTCCTTTATTGCTTCACCTTCCTTTTCACTTTCTCGCTGAACATAAAAAAAGAGAAAGGAACACAGACTTTACTAAACACATTCGCTACTTGCAAGTAGAATTCTGAACACTTAACTGCTTGCTACTATTTCTCTGGAACACTTAACTACGGACATTTTTCTCTTTGAATATTTTCTTCTTACAAATTTGTTAATTTGTTTATTAATAAAATTTTACTTTAACATACAAGACAAAATACTTTATTCTTCCACGTTCCAACATCTAATCTTCATATATTTTAAATTGTGGGAACTTCGGTTGTGTTTGGAACAAGGCCAATTTAATTAACATAACTGTGGTCTCTACAGTGGTTGAATTTGTGAAATGCCATAATAAAATTTTTCATCACTGAATGAAACAGGTAGTTCAAGTAATTTTAGTGATGTGCTTTGTTGTATTTATTGTAATGAAGGGTCTGGGTTTCTTCTTTAGCAATTCATAAAATAAATTAATTGGGATCTTATTACATTAGTAATATTAATGTAACGCTGACGACACTACAGAAAAAATCTGCTGAGGCTGACAAAGCAAACCTCGCTGCCGAGCATGAAAAGGACCTCCGATCCGTGGCGAACTGGGGTAAGAAATGGCTTGTGAATTTTAATGCTTCCAAAACGAAGCTGCTATCTATTAACCTTCATAGACAATCGCTCCTACTCCCCATTAGCATGGATCAGGCTAGTCTCCCTGAAAGCAAAACACTGCGCCTCCTCGGCTTAACTATCACAACAGACCTCAAGTGGAATGACTATATAGAATCCATAGCTAAATCCGCTGCTAAGAAAGTCGGTTCTCTGTGTAGGGCCAGGAAGTTTTTTTCCGCCTGAAACAATCCTGCACCTATACAAATCTACCATCCGCCCGTGCATTGAATACTACTGCCATATCTGGTCGGGTGCTCCTGCTATCCACCTAGGTGTCCTTGACAAAATCCAATGGAGAATCTGTAATGTGATAGATCCTGACTTGGCAGCTCGATTACAGTCACTTTCTCATCGGCGCAATGTGGCTTCCTTGTGTCTCTTCTACAAATACTTTCACGGCTTCTGCTCCGATAAACTTAGCTCACTGGTGCCCCCTATATATAAATTTACTTGAGTCACAAGATTAGCAACTAGGTCCCACTCTTTTACTGTGAAACCAATAAATTGTAAACACAAATTCTACTCCACTAGCTTCTTTTCTCGCACTTCCCGCCTGTGGAATTCCCTTCCATTTACTTGTTTTCACGACAGCTATAATCTCCAAGAATTATGAATGTATAGTCAATACTCATTTCCTATCTCACTAACCTTCATCCTCTCAATCATGCCCCTTTCCCCGTCCACTACACTCTCATCAGTATTTTCATTCTTCTCTTACCCACTTCCTGACACTCCCTATAACCAGTCACTCTTTCTCATAACTTTCCTCCTATGTAACCCCCTGCAAACTAGTGGCAATAAAATGCCTTGCTTTGGGGCGATATGATTATTAAATAAAATGTCAATATTATTATAATGTGGATAGAAAGTGGGGGATCATCTCTACATTACAATCAATATATAGACTGATTCCTCATTTTATGGCCATAGTCATCCTTCTCTTACCCACTTCCAGACAACCACTATAACCTGTCACTCTTTCTCATAACTTTCCACCTTTTAACCCCCTGCAAAACAGTAGCAATAAAATGCCTTGCTTGGGGCGATATGATTATATTAATTAGAGGTTCAAAGAACATGAATCTAAAAAAGCAATTGTGGTACATGATAGTGCATGTGCCAGTATATTTTTTTCACCTGTCACATATATGATGTCTGAAGAGAACTGAAAAATGTAATCCGAAGGTTTGACTTCCGGTGGGTTAGATTTCTCAGCAAATGTGCGTAATATAATTATTAATTGTTCTGTATATATGGTAAAATCTCTGCTCTCCAGGAGGTGTTGAAAAGGTTTAATGGAAAGGTATATTACTAATAGCTCACTAGAAAGGTGCTGTATATAGTTTGAGTTTTATTTAGTTTAGTAGAGAAGAAATTTGTGGGTGTGATTTGTTTGTCCAAGATTTGGTGTACAACCGCACGAACTGCACTTGATGAAGCATCTATTGTGAGGGTGGGTTTAATATCTTTGATGTAATTAAACTTAGTAAAGTTAGCTAGGTTGTGCATTGTTATATAGTAGATATCGGCTCAGAACGAGAAATCGGAGAGCCGAGTTCGAATTCCAGTTGAATTCATTGCATTTACTTACGCGCAAACACCCTTAGGAAAGGTATTAATCCGTATCTCCCCTCCAGTTATGGGTTAAATAACAGGACAGATTGGGTTCTACAGCCTTGGCTGGCAACCAGTCTACCACAGAAAGTAGTGGCAACCTACTGCAGGATAATCAGCTGTTCAGTCAGTCATGTCTCTTTCGAGACATGATCGCCTAAGCGTGTATCACGTATGGCACTTAACTAACTGAATGGATAGTGGGTTGCATAATGGTGCAGTAGATATCGGTTTGGAACGAGAAATCGGGATGCTGAGTTCGAATTTCAGTTGAATTTCTTGCATTCACTTACGCGCAAATACCCTTTGGAAAGGTATTAATCCGTCTCTTCCCTCCAATTATGGGTTAAGTAACAGGACAGATTGGGTTCTGTGGCCTTGGCTGGCAACCAGTCTACTGCAGAAAGTAATGGCAACCTACTGTGAGATAATCATCTGCCCAGTCAGTCATGTCTCTTTCAAGACATGATCGCCTAAGCAAGTATCACGTATGGCACTTAACTGACTGACTGAATATAATGGTTAGAAATATGATTAAGGCTTCTACTGAGCATAAAGAGGGGGATCGGTTTTCTATTGTTATGAAGTAATAAACTGATCCCCCTCTAATTAATACTTAATAATATAATACATATCTTCTCCTTCTAGATATGTGTCAAAGAACAGGAGAGTTTGGTTTCTATAGCCTTGGCTAGCAACCAGTCTACCGCCTAAAGTAATGGCAACCTACTGCGAGATAATTCATCTGCCTAGTCAGTCATGTCTCTTTCGAGATATGATCGCCCAAATGTGTATTACGTATAGCACTTGACTGAAAGATAGCTAACGCTAAGTTTGTTGAATGCTTCTAGAGTATTTTCCTATAACATATTTTTTTCCTTGAGTAAATTCGTCAAAGGTGATAGTACTGCTGAACAATTGACTATACATCTCCTTTAATCGTTGATAAGTCTTATAAATCCCTGCAGCCGTCTTAGTGACGTTGGTTACGGAAAGTTGGTAACTGCCTCTATTTTGTCTGGTAAAGGTGAAATACCATCTTAGTCAATTTTATGTCTGAGGAGATTTAGCTTTGCTTCTCCAAAAATACATTTCTGGACATTCATTTTGAGTTCAAAATGTGAAAGATGTTAAAAAGCTTATTCCAAGTGTAGCTTTTGTTCCTTCTGGTTTCTTCTAGCAATTAAAATATCGTCTATATAGACATATATGAAAGATAATCCTCTAAATATCTCGTCAATTGGTCTCTGGAAGGTCTGACATTCATTACGTAGCCCAGAAGGCATTCTCATAACTCGTATAATCCGAACGGCGTCGTCAGAGAAGTTTTGTGGATGTTCTCTTCGGCAACTGGTACTTGGTAATACTCATTTGCCGGGCGTAGCTCCGAGAAAAGGTGAGTGTTATGGAGACCCATTGCAAAATCGTATATATATGGGATTGGGTATCTGTTAGGGATGGTTTTGGCGTTCAATATACGGAAATTGCCACATGGATGCCATGCTGTCGTGTTGGGTTTTGTAGGCCATGTACAACGACGGATGTGCGTTGTAGTACAGTGGATATCGGCTCGGAACGAGAAACCAGGGAGCCGAGTTCGAATTCCAGCTGAATCCATTGTATTCACTTGCGCGCAAATACCCTTAGGAAAGATATTAATCCGTCTCTTCCTTCCAGTTATGGGTTAAATAACAGGACAGATTGGGTTCTATAGCCTTGGTCGGCAACCAGTCTACCGCAGAAAGCAATGGCAACCTACTGCGGGAATAATGTTCTGCCCAGTCAGTCATGTCTCTGTCGAGACATGATCGCCTAAAGCGTGTATCACGTATGGCACTTAACTGACTGACTGAATATAATAGAAACATGATTAAGGCTTCTCCTGGATATAAAGTGGGGGATCAGTTTTCTATTGTTAAGAAGTAATAAACTGATCCCCCACTAATTACTACTTAAAAATATAATACCTATCATCTCCCTCTAAGTATGAGTCAAATAACAGGACAGATTGGGTTCTATAACCCTGACTGGTAACCAGTCTACCGCAGAAAGCAATGGCAACCTACTGCGGGATAATCTTCTTCCCAGTCAGTCATGTCGCTTTCGAGACATGATCGCCCAAGCGTGTATCACGTATGGCACTCAACTGACTGACTGACAATGGTGATGACCATGATCTCTTGGATGGGGTATGATTCCTAACTGTAGCATGTGCTGAGACTCTGCTTTGGCTATTTTATATATTTAGGTTTTAATCGACTCGGCGTACAGTATCTCAATTTTCCTGTTGCTTTATGTAGTGTTTGGCATTGTGTTTAATTGTGTCCGTGTTTTCAAAAGGTTAAGTAATTTCTGTGTATCTTTGTATTAATTCCTTAATACCATTATGTTGTGGTCGGGCAGTACAAATTCCAGTTGACTGGTATCGGGAGCAAATTCTTCTCACAGAAAGTTCTGATAAATTGCTAATGGGTGGTCTGTTAACTGATAAGTTGAATCTAGCTAGAAAATCTTCACCTAATATCGGTGTGATAACATTAGCTTGGGTGAAAACCCATAAAAATTTCGCTTTGATGGTCACTACTTTCTCGCTAAAAGTATCAATTTTCGTACTGCTCTCAGCTTGAAGTTTGTAAAATCCTGTTTTTGAATTTTGTTTTGGATCTGGTAGGAAAACGCTTTAGATCTGGTGTCTATGAAATAATTATATTCGTGATTTCTATCCTAGATATAAAACAGACTACTCTTTTGTGAGAGTCCTAGCAACAGTTGTTGTCTTTAATGACTGAAAGTTATGTTTTCCGGTGCCGTGTTTACAAAGGCAAAGTTTTCAAATAGTGGCTTGCCTCTGTACAAAATTTATAATGGTAGTAGCGAATGTTGAATTTCCGTCTTCCTCTATCATTGCTAAAATGATTGCTGTTACACTTTCGTCTGTACTTAGGTCTGCTCGTGTCACGATGAGTTGGTTTTTGTTGCTGTAGGTTTAAAAGGAACTGCATCTGTTTAGCTAAACTTGCAATTATTGTGTGTAGTTGCTTAAATTACTCGTTTTGTTGTTGATTTGTAGGGTAGTGTGTTTAAACACAATCTCTTTAGAATATGTTATGCCATGACATTAACACCTAACAAAGTTGAATTTTGAATATCAGCAACTAGAGTGATGTGGACCATGGTGGAATTTGTAAGTTTCTTTCTTGTGGCCGGACGACGTGATATTTATATATTTTTCTTAAGAAATCGGCTCCAGAATTATAATATTTTATCTATTCATAATAGTCCATAAAAAGTCATGTTGTATGTCTACTACTACGCCCGCGCGATATTTTATCGGCATCTATGTAAATTATGATGACTAATTAAACAATCTTTCTGATTTGTATTCTGTTGTTTTGAACTGTATGGTTTAATTGGTGTGTTTTGAAGATGTAATCACTTTATTGCGTGTTATTGGTGTTATAGGGAAACACACATATTCCTCAGATAATGGACTCTCCCTCCTATATTAATAAGAGTTAACAGGAAGTTAACGGGAGAGGTTTTTGGGAAGCTCTTGAGAAGTTCATAGGAGTTCTTTTAGAGTTCTATTGGAGTTCAGTAGAACGACTAGGCAGTTGATATTAGTCGGCAGTTATATTCCTCAGAAAATGACTTCTCCCTCCTATATTAATAAGAGTTATCAAGAAGTACTTTGGAAGCTTATCGGAGTTCTTTAGAGTTCTATTGGAGTTCAGTAGAACGACTAGGCAGTTGATATTAGTCGGCAGTTATATTCCTCAGAAAATGACTTCTCCCTCCTATATTAATAAGAGTTATCAAGAAGTACTTTGGAAGCTTATCGGAGTTCTTTAGAGTTCTATTGGAGTTCAGTAGAACTACTAGGCAGTTGATATTAGTCGGCAGTTATATTCCTCAGAAAATGACTTCTCCCTCCTATATTAATAAGAGTTATCAAGAAGTACTTTGGAAGCTTATCGGAGTTCTTTAGAGTTCTATTGGAGTTCAGTCGAACTACTAGGCAGTTGATATTAGTTGGCAGTTAGCCGAATATTAAGGAGTTAGATTTCAGTGGAAGATTACCAAGTTCCTAACATTTTGGGTACGTTAAGTCGATTAGCAACCGAAATAGCACGATTATAACATTCAGTGCGAAAACTACTCCACAACAATTGGTCTATAAATATTTTGTTAGCGTGTTTTAATGTTAATGTAGCTATTGTGTAAGATATTTTAGTGGGCACGACAAGCTGTTCCTGAGTTAACAGATATAAAAAGCAGGGGCGAGGGCAATGGGAGACACTCGCCTCTGGACATTGATGTGAAGGGGCTCGAATATTTTCTTGTGAGAAAAGTGAGTTCAAGAACTCTGAACTGGAGATATAGCATTGATTTACTCTTGCTGTTATTAAAAAACAAAAATAAAAAACGTTAGTAGGCGGCATGAATTTCAAAACGATTAGCAAATATTGTAAGTATATTTCAGATTTAATTCAATTAGTTCCAACGTTACAATTTTTGACCTGGATAAAGTGGTAATTAATTATTTGTTATTGTGATTCAAAATGTTACTGAACATCCTGTAAAACACTTTAGAGAGTTAACTCAGGCGGGGTGGGGGGATAAAATTATATTCGCCCCCAGGGCGCTGAAAGCGTTTGCTACACCACTACTAAAAACTAATCATTTTTTTTTTTTTTTTTTATAAGGAAAATTTTGCAAGGTGGTACTAGGCAACTTTGGGGCACTGAGGCGGGCAAAGATTTTTCTCAGATTTGAAGATTTCATGTCCAGTAAATCTACACGCAAACTCTCATAAAGGCTTTATTTCCATGACTAGATAAAGCAAAATATAAGAAACATATTCATTTAATGCAGTAACATAAATCAATATTTACGGGTTTTATTATTAATCGGAGCCTTGCCTTGCATGGTCTTCGCCAATTACTCAATATCGGCAACATGCTTTGTTACTTTGAGTTTTACACAATTTGCGTGCCACTGTAAATTGCTTGGCGTGCCACGTGTGGCACGCGTGCCGTAGGTTGCCGACCCCTGTCATAGAGAATCGTTCATAATAAAGAAAACAAAATACAAATTTAACCTTTAACTAGAGTACTAATTAAAATATGCTTTTCTTGCTTTGCAAAATTTCTGGTAACACTATAAAAATCAATTTATCTGGTAATGTCAGATTTAATAGTCAGTTCTGCTAGAACAACAAGTCTGTTTTGAGACATAGCTGACCTCAAATGGTTTTTGATAAGTTTGAGTTTAGTAAAGATGGAATTTCCAACAATATTCTCAACAATACAAACATAAAACTAATAGTGGAACCTGCCGTATGCGACCCTTTTAATCAGTGAGCGACCATCTCCAAAACGCGACCAGCAACTAACATCAACGAATGAAAATCACTGATCAAGCGACCGCTTAAATAAATTCCAATTTTGGTCGTACACTGCGAACTTCTAAATTTGGAGAAACTAAATGAGTAATCTATTTCATTTTGCTTTGTTCCAAGTCAGGAACACTTTGTCATTGTTTTGTTACTGTAGTGTAATATCAAACTGTTATTTCTTGTTGAAATGTACATTGCTTGAGTTCACCTCACGGTTCAAATATCGACTGTTTTGTACAACATGTATTGCATTTGACATATTCAAGGGATTTATAGCAGTCTCTGTACTGACTTGGATAAATACAGGGATGGGGAAAATCACAATTATGTCCCTTTCTCAAATGCCTATCTCCTTCGTTCCTTTATTTTTGTGTGTATCTATCTGCTCTATTTCTATCTGGGTATATCTATATCTATCTCTCTGTTTCTCTACCCCCACCCACGATCAATGTCAGTTTTTTGTTTGTTTTGTTTTGTTTATTTTTTTCCATGTATTATCACAGATTCTCTTTTGCTATCACTCACATCTAAGAAAAAAAATTGAAACCGTATATGTCGCGAATTTTTCCAAACTACATATTTTAGTACTGGCACGAAAAGGAAAGCAATAATTGACTTTTTTTAAAGTCCACTTAATAAATATTTTTTGTGAATAAATATTTTACTTTCTTGTTGACCGTTGTAAATACGTTTTTAAAGTTTTTAAATAAAATATGCTGAATAGATTTCTGTAAAGTTAGGCCATCTTCTTATGTTCTTATTTATTTACCAGATTACATGGTAAAATTCTACATTCTGTTGCTGGTGTAAAGAAGTCATGACTATGAGCTTTTAGTGAGCGACCACCTGCCGTATGCGACCAGTTTTTTATGTCAGCAGGGATGGTCGCATACAACAGATTCCACTATACTAACATTTTGAAAGATTTCACTCGATTTGAAGCCTTTAGTGAACGACCACCTGTCGTATGCGACCCATTTGGGGGGGGCAGTAGGGGTGGTCGCATACAACAGGTTTCACTGTACTAACATTTTGAAAGTTTTCACACAAATTGAAGTTTAACAAATTTAGATGTTTCAGTTCTGCCGGAATGTACGCTGTGGGTCAAAGGACAGGCTTGGAATGAGAAATCGGAAAGCCGTGTTCAAATTCTAGTCGAATTCCTTGCATTCGCTTACGCCAAAATACTCTTGGGAAAGGTATTAATCTATCACTTCTCCCTCCAGCTATGGGTTGAATAGCAGGTTAGATTGAGTTCTATGGCCTTGGTTGGCAACCGGTCTAACGCAGAAAGTAATGGCAACATATCGCGGGAAAATCTTTTGCCTAGTCTGTCATGTCTCGAAAGAGATATGATCGCCCAAGTGTGTATCGTATATGGCAGTTATGTAAATTTTGTTCATGTCTTGCAAATTTCAAACATCTGAGCTTTATATATGACTAGCAGTATAACCCGGCGTTGCTCGGGTGTAATGAAAGCTTTAAAACTAATCCATGGTCCTGGAGCTCAGAATCTTTGGACGTTGGCATGAAAGACTAAAAAGCAATAATTGTTTCCAGTTAAAGCGAAACCGTAGACTGAAAGAAAAATGAACGGATGTAAGTCAAATTTTGATTTCCTGGTACCGATATCAAATAAGCTTTTTCGTCGTAAACTGAATTTTGAAGGCTAAATAAGTCCTCTGAGTAAATGGTATCATGGCTGAGACTAAGAACTACAATTATACCTACTTAGAGCCAAACCCGAAGCAAAAACTAAAATAAAAGAGCTGGAAAAAATACAGACATACAGGCAGATAAACAGACACACACACAACCAACTTGCCTTATATATATATATATATTATCGATTTTCTGCACTATTGTAAGAACCGTAACCTTGAAACTTCTGAATATCGTTTCTTATGTCTTTGTCTATGAGTGTATGAAATTTGATTCAAATCAGACCACTCCTTCTATTTTTTCGATTATCGATATTTATCGGGGGTACCTCGACACAAACCTAGCTAAGAACACTCGCAGACGCTTATAATTCAACTGTGTAAATTTTCAAGAAAATCGGTTCAGCCGTTTCGGAGTCTATAGGTAACACACACACACACACACACACACACACACACACACACACACACACACACACACACAGTTCCATTTATAAATAAGTTTAGATATTATACCGCACCACTTTTAACATATGATTCACCCCTTACCGTCGATTTCATTTTGTGTCGCCATGTGTCATTCGCAGACATTTAGGTTCGTTTTCCTTCAGCGACACGGATCATTTTCAGACACTCATTATAGCAATAAATAACATAAAATTAGAAACAAAATATATTTCAAATGATAAATTTTACTTTACAGTGATGTAAGTCTGGCTACTCGTATTCAACGATGCCCGTGCTTCAGGGTGGCTTGCTAATTCCCGTTGCAGACGCCTGCTCAGGCACATTTGTGTTTGTTTAACACCCACAGAGCCCGCTCGAGGTTTATACAGCTACTATGCTGAGTGGGCCTTAGACAGTGATGTAGATACTTAGAATCAGAAAGACGCAATTAAAATTTCAGGGACACGCAATGAGGAAAGAGTGCACGGAGAATTTGACACTCACTATACATATTAAAAGCAAGAGAAGAAAAAAGAAGCAGAAAGTAACGTACCTAACGAGTTGTGTGAATGTTGTGATGCATTAAGCGTAGATTAGATGCGGCAGATAAGATCCTCCAGTGAGAATTGATCTCGCCTCTCAGTCGTAACTGACCGAGTGATATAAAATTGCTGACCATTTATTTATACTACGTAGAAGTGTGGCATATGTGCATAGTAGCTTCAATGTGAAAAGAGCTTGGAAATTTAGCGGAGCGAACTGAAACTTGCTAACCATTTTTACACCATGTGAAGTGTTCGACATGTCCATAGTAATTTACTAAGTGTAACTTAAATATGGCACGAAAATATTGCCCACCTAGTGAGGATCAAACTTACTACTCAGTCGTAATTAACCTAGCGCGACAAACATGCTAAACATGTGGAGGTGTTCTACATGTTTAATATAGTGATTTAAGGGTCCGCGTTGTGGTGCAGTGGATATCGGCTTGGAACGAGAAATCGGAGAGCCGAATTCGAATTCCAGTTTAATTCATTGCATTCACTTACGCGCAAATACCCTTGGGAAAGGTATTAATCCATCTCTTCCTTCCAGTTATGGGTTAAATAACAGGACATATTGGGTTCTATAGCCTTAGCTGGCAACCAATCTGCCGCAGAAAGCAACGGCAACCTACTGCGGGATAATTTTCTGCCCAGTCAGTCATGTCTCTTTCGAGACATGATCGCCCAAGCGTGTTTCACGTATGGCACTTAACTGACTGAAGGGTATAAATGGGGTATGAGGCAGGAAATATTGAACCCCTGGTGAGGCTCGAACTTACTTAACACTCAGTCGTAATTGACCTATTGAGACAAACATGCTAAAAACATGTCGAAGTGTTCTGCATGCCTAGTGATTTAAAGAGTAGCCTTCGGTGTGGCACGAGGCTGGAAATATGGACCACCTGGTGAGGATCGAACCCACCACTAATGGACCTTGCTAACCCTTACACCACGCATAGCAAAGCAATGAGGAATACTAAATAGAAAAAACTGAAACATGAATTTAGAAAAGGATAACGGAGATCTGTAATCACACACGTCATAAAACTGTTCAACTGAACCAGCAGTTTTTAACGTTCACTGCAGGCAGTCTTGTGTTTGTATATTGAGCAGTAACTTACTTAAGGATACTCTTTAATCTTAGCGTCATCGTTTGCATAGACCAATTATAAATGTCGATGTTTGTTTTTCTCCTCTTTAAAAAAAAAAAAAAGAGAAAAAAAAAAAACGAAAAGGGAGGTCACGTGCCGTGATAAGTAGTTCCTAGTTCGGATTTTTCCGTTAGTTTCCGGCAAGAGGAAATCGAAATACTCCGCTGGTGTCAGCTACAGAGAAGACAAAAACAAACAAACACTAACAGTAGTACGTAGAAGGAGGGTATTTTCCCATCACCAACCCATAGTAACTGACTGACTGTTGTCTCACGGATAGGAAAACCATGAACAGAAGCGAGGAGCTTGCGCACGCGCGTGCGTGTATGTGTGTGTGTGGCGGGGGTTCGCCGCTTAACGTCGGTTGCTTTCATATTCAGTCGCACTGGATCGAAATGTCCATTGCTATGTTTTTAACACACGATGAACACGTAAATCTGACATTTCACGCTAGTGGTGTGGATTGAGAGGAAATCCTCTTCTTTATCGGAAGGTCGATGGGAGGGAATTTCTTGGAGTAAAATTGTCCAGGGGCACGTGTGTCTGTGTGCTATATATATATATATATATATATATATATATATATATATATATATATATATATATTAAGGCCGAGGACGGTCTGAAATATCAAATATAATAATAGAAATAAATAAATACTGTCAAAAAAATACAAAATTACAACTTTTTAGTAGTTTCCATCCACGTCTATTGAACAGGTGAAGAGGCTCATCCCTTGTTTCCTGTTTAGGATGTGGTTTCTGGTTTTCTCTTTTCCAATCTCCTCACTTTTTTTTTTCAATTGGAGTAGATAGATCTATCTATCGCCCGGTTCACACTCCACTCCACCCATGACTATTGAACAGGTTAAGAGGCGTGTTCCTTGTTCCCTGTTTAGGATGTGGTTTCCGGCTTTCTCTTTTCCAATCTTTTCATTATTACGTAGCCCCCTGCACATCAGTGGCGTTACCGCCTTGCTTGGGGTGATACGATTAATTAATATATATATATATATATATATATATATATATATATATGTATATGAATTATGAGGGTTACACACATAATATTATTGAGGTGTTAATAAAACAGTGCTCAATATTTATATATATATATATATATATATATATATATATATATTCTTGGTACATATTGTCCTACGTAGATGGCGCGACTCGGAGTTTCATGTGTTATGCAATCTTCAGGTGCATATTACAATCTGACCGTTTTTGAAAATCAGTTAAACGGCCAGTTTGTAATATGCACCTGATGATACTCCGATTGATTAATATCTATCTATCTATCTATCTATCTATCTATCTATCTATCTATCTATCTATCTATCTATCTCAGTCTGTTTATATCTATCTATCTATCTATCTATCTATCTATCTATCTATCTATCTATCTATCTATCTCAGTCTGTTCATATCTATCTATCTATCTATCTATCTATCTATCTATCTATCTATCTATCAACAAAGATTTTCTAAAAATTATCATACCATGATGAAAAAAGGCCTTAAACTTGATAGAAACAACGTTTTATCATCAAAACTTTTATGTTATTATTCTTAAGAGGAAAGACCAACGTATTTTGTTTTGTTTTATTAAATCTTTTAATCCTTTCTAGCACGTTCGAAATTTTGCTTTATTTATTTATTTTTTTTTGTGTGAGTGTGTGTGTGTGTCAGCAGGTGGGCCAAGGATTATGAGTTTTAGCTTCTTTTTTTTTTTAAGATAAAAACAGTGTTTTAGGAATTCTTGCAAAAATCAAATAACTGTTGAATAACGAATTTGGTTCCAAGTAAGGCAGTAAAGTCACTAAGACGCAAGAGGCTACAGAGTGTTGAAGAATTAGGAGCAGGAACTTTAATAATGAGTAGAAATAGAAAAGCGTAACCAGAAAGATAGTAGATAACGATTAACATTGCATTTAAATTTTTGCAGATTAAAGTTGGTTAGATAGTATCGAGCCGGAAGGGAGTTCCACAAGGAAGAAATACGAGAAGAAACTGTTAGCATATAACTTACGGCTACATCTAGCCAGCTCGGGTTCCGGACCAGGGGCAGCAAACCAGCCGGGGGCGGAGTGTCACAGGTAGATGTCGGAACGGAAAGGTCAGTATTATTGTCAAAGGAAAGCTTAGCAACTAGGACCTTCATAGTAAATAATTTCCCTTTTTTGACGTGTTAACTAAGGGCTTTACGATGTTTGTATTGAACACCTTTCAGTCCATTTTGTAGTTTTTACATCCGGGTTCACGTGTTCGTTAAGTGGTTGTGTAAAAGATCTAATACGTTCTTCTACTGGTCTCTTCTTGTCGTTCTTTGTTACTCAGAGACAACGGTAGTATAGTTTTCTAGCCTACTAGCATATTTTACTTAAATATATTTTTAATAATTTCACTCCAAGCAAGAGAGTGAAACCACTAAGAAACAAGTGGTTACGGTGTATTAGAGAATATGGACAATGGCGATTGTAGAACTCTGAAAATGGGGGAAATTAGGGGTCGAGATTTTTCTGAGGAGGTGGGGCAAACTCAAGCAACATCTTCATTTTTATACTGCACCACTATCGTATACACGACTTAGAAATGAGTTTGAGTATAAGTATGTTACATTCGTAGATTAAACAGAATAACTCTTTTTTTATTCATAAGTAGTTGGGTTCTTATCTAATCTTGCCCTCTTTTCCACTCTCAAGTTGTTGAAACACAAAACAAAATCAAAGGGTTAATACTAACGTCAATAACAGAACAGTGTGATTTGTCTGCTCTGATTTTTTTTTGAAAAATGAAAAAGAAAACGCAGAGGGGAAAAGTGTTGAAGATCAAATCTTATCAAAATCAGAGACTGATCAATTTCATAAATTTTTGAAGCTTATAAAAGTGGTGTGAATCAACCGAGGGGCCAGCCGAAATTCTGAGTGGTCCATGGCCCCTTCTTCCCACTTCCGTAGAATCGCCACTAAATATGGAACAATACCATTAAAAAGAGAGAACGAAAAAAGAACAAGAATTAAGAAAAAAGATAACGATTGTCGTTGCTTTTAATTTTTGAAGATAAAAGTTTACTACGAAGAAAAAAACTGGAAAAAAGTTCCACAAATGAGAAGTGCGTTAGCATAGAATTAACGATTACGTCTAGCCATTTCAAGAGTAAAATGATGAGATTTTGTCAGGAATCTACTTCTTCTATATGTGCCGTGTCCTTTCAGGACGTAGGTGATCATGAATTTCCACTTGTCACTACCTCTTCTTGTTTTAGTATTTTTTTTTCTTGCATGTGCATTGTAAATCGGGGTGCCGAGTTCGAATTCCAGTTGAATTATTTGCATTCATTTACGCCCAAATACCCTTGGAAACGTTATTAATCCGTTTCTTCCCTCCAGATATGGGTTAAATAACAGGACAGATTCGGTTTTTTGCCTTGGCTGGCAACCAATCTACCGAAGAAAGCAATTGCAACCTACTGCGGGATAATCTTCTGCCTAGTCAGTCATGTTTTGAAAGAGACATGATCATCCAAAGCGTGTCTCACGTATGGCACTTACCTGACTGATCTCTCTCAAACCCCACTCCGCCAGCCACCTGCTCAAGCCCAACAAGTAGGTCTCGATAACCAACACCTGGTTTCAAGAACAACTATAGACATGGAGGAGCCCAGGAGAAGACACGAAAAACCGAATTGATTATATAACTATCAACAAGAGAACCAGGAACGCAGTTCTCCACGACAAAACCTATCCAAGTGCCGACTGCGGAAGCGACCACCTTCCAGTTATATGCAAACTAAGGGTGAAACTCCGGAGATTTAAGAAACCTAACACAGTATCCAGATTACAATACAACAAACTCATGAACGACCTGAACCTGCAGGAAAATATAGAGATAGCAAGAAAAGAAAATGCGAAGGACGAATTGGAAACGGAAAATCTAAATGGTAATCACTAAGAGAAGTTCTAGTAACATCCGCAAACGACACCATTCCAAGGGAAAACGGACGTAGGAGAAAAAAATAAGTTAATCAACGATGAAATTCTTAGTATAGTACAGTCAGTCAGTTAAGTGCCATACGTGATACACACTTGGGCGATCATGTCTCGAAAGAGACATGACTGACTGGGCAGAAGATTATCCCGCAGTAGGTTGCCATTGCTTAATGCGGTAGACTGGTTGCCAGCCAAGGCTATAGAATCCAATCTGTCCTGTTATTTGGCTCATAGCTTGAGGGAGAAAATATATATTATATTTTTAGTAGTAATTAAAGAGGGATCAGTTTATTACTTCATAACAATAGAAAGCCGATCCCTCACTTTCTGTCCAGTAGAAGCCTTAATCATGTTTCTAACTATTATATTCCGTCAGTCAGTTAAGTGCCATACGTGATACACTCTTTGGGCGATCATGTCTCAACAGACTGGGCAGAAGATTATCACGTAGTAGGTTGCCATTGCTTTCTGCAGTAGACTGGTTGCCAGCCAAGGCTATAGAACCCAATCTGTCCTGTTATTTGATTCATAGCTAAAGGGAGAAAATATATATTATATTATTTAGTAGTAATTAGAGAGGGATCAGTTTATTATTTCATAACAATAGAAAACCGATCCCCCACTTTATGCCCAATAGAAGCCTTAATCATGTTTCTATTATATTAAGTCAGTCAGTTAAGTACCATAGATGATACATTCTTTGGGCGATCATGTCTCAAAAGACTGGGCAGAAGATTATCACGTAGTAGGTTGCCATTGCTTTCTGCGGTAGACTGGTTGCCGACCAATGCTATAGAACCCAATCTGTCCTATTATTTAACTCATAACTGGAGGGAAGAGGCGGATTAATGCCTTTCCTAAGGGTATTAGTGAGTAAGTGAATGCATGGAATTCAACTGGAATTCGAACTCGGCTCTCCGATAAAAACAATGCCAAGACAAGGAACGGAATACAGGAAACTACATAAGGAAATAAGGAGCATATTCAGACAGGCTATAAATGCGCTTAAATTCATAAATTCTACGTACTGTAGAGGAAATTAATATTAATTTTGCAAATAAAAAAATTTGGCACAAAGCTAAAAGGTGGATGTGTGAAGGCTGGTCTACAATCTGTTTTATCTTAAAGTTAGTTAGCCACGATTACTGACCCAAATATATTACGGTATTTCTTACACCAAAACAATACATTCTTACGACTGCGTAAAGTCTCTATGAAGTATTAACTAGTTCCCTTTCGTACAATTTGTCTTAGGGCAGGGAAAGATAAAAATATCAACATTTAAAAATGAAACTCCACTGAAAATAAACCACAGCGAAAAGTCCATCAGAACAATTACTATAGAAGTATTTATAGAAAAGGAACAGGTAAGTTACTTTACGGCGGTAAGAAAGTAACTGAAGCCGAGATGCTACACCAGGACCAATAATATTGCATACTCTTCTTTGAATTTTATCAAGAATCTCTAAATATATACAAATAGCACCATATCAGATGTGGCATCAATATTCCAAGCAAGGACGTATTGTAGACTTAAAGATTCTGGCGTGAAAAATTGTCTAGCTCGACACACGGAACCAACTTTCCTAGCAGCAGACCTAGCAACTGATTCAATAAAATCTTCTGTTATGTCTGCGGAAAACGTTAGTCTGAGAAGGCGAAATGTGTCACTCTCCTGGAGGTTAGCATCAGCCATGCTGATGGAAAGTGAAAACGGTTCTCTTAGATTATTAAGAGAGAGAAGTTTCATTTTTAAGGCGTTAAACTTCAAAATGTAAAGAGTTATTCCTTGCCCCAGTTAACGTTTTTTGTTGACTTTCTTAACTATTTTCCATCGCATATTTGTTACGTTTAGAAACCACGTGGGTATTTTTTCGCCGCGTGTACACATTCTATTATTAAATAGTTTAAGTGTACCGGGTTTCGAGTTTCGGCAATACGTGTTTTTGCAGTTAAATAAACGCCGAACATTAAACCTCTAGGGCCATTCGTATCATATTTGATACAGTATTTCCCTATTAGGAAACATTTGGTATTTCCCTATAAGGAAACATTTGGTATTCATTGACTGAGCAGTCAGTACTCCTTTCATTTGAAATTTATAAAATATTTCTCTTAAAAAATTTTTCAAGAAAATATTTCTTTCAAGGCTTGTTTTCATACTGTATCAAATATGATACGAATGGCCCTAGAGGGTTAACGGTATTTTCGCCATTGTACGCATACAGAGTAGTCCAAAAGTAAATGGACAGTAAACAATAACATCTAAGTTTTATTGTTTACAATAATACAAAAGCGCTTAAATTCTATTAACGCAGGTGTTTATACTGTTGTCCATCACAATTTACACAGCTTTGAAGTCTACCCCTCAGGCTTCGACAAACATTTTTGTACAAGTTTCCTTGTGCATTCTTCTTCTATATGCCTTGTTCTTTCAGGACGTAGGCGATCATGGCTATCCACGTCTCCCTATCCCTGGTGGCTCTTAATATGTTTTCTCCTGTTACACCATGCAACCCTCGTTCCGCCATCCACCTGCTCAGGCTCTTCAAATATGTTATCCGCTGCTTTCCACTGTCTCTCTTTCCCCTTTATCTGGCCTGTCAGTATCAGGTTCTCCAAGCCCTCCTTCCCAGGAACTTCAGCTGTCTCTTCCTGATGCTCAATGTTAATTTCCTTTTCGTTTCCATCCTTTCCAAAACCTCATTATTGCTCACGTGCTCGGTTCATGATATCCGCAGCATCCTCCTGTAGAACCACATTTCAGTTGCTTCAAATTTTTTCTTCATCTTTGATGATACTGTCCAGCATTCACTGCCATATTGAAGAACTGACATCACATAGCTATCCAGTACTCTCTTCTTTGTTTCTAACAAAATTTTCCTGTCTCTTAATACTCTACTCAGCTTCTGAAACGTGATTTCTTGAAATGCATCGCTTATGTAATTTTTCAAATCACTAACATTTATTGGTTTTCCACTATAAACTTTGTCCTGGAGCACTCCCCCAAAGGAGAAATCCATTGGGATGAAATCGAGTAAACGTGCTGACCACTTAATTGGACCTCTTCGGTTAATCTATTTAGCAGGAAATGTTTCATCAAGATACTCACGAACTGCTCTTGAATAACATAGAGTGTCTTCATTTTGTTGAAAATAATAAGCATCATTGTAATGATATAACCGATACACAAACTTATTCTACTTCCTATCGGACCAACCTGTATTTCATGGCAAAAAATCTTCATATTTTTATGTTGTTGGATTTTGCATTAAGATATTTTTCTAATGTGGCCTCCTTCTTCCTTATCTCGAAGCTGAGTCTTGATTTTGTGTTTCAAAGAAGAACATTCTGCCGTCTACGTACTTGTACACTTACACTTAATTCCGTGATGTGTAACATTGTTACATTATACGTGATCCATTCATGCTGATGGATTCGATATTAAGAAGGATGGCAGGGACTCCGGATCTGACATGTTTTATTCATACTCGGTCATTACAGGAAGTGCCCAAACCCAAGGGCAGATTATAAGCCCTTGTCTTAAGGGATCATGCTAAGGGGAACAACTTATCTACTTATCATGACAAACATGTGATAGTAATTCTCGCCTGTTCAATTCATCTGGGATAGCGACTTAGTATCAGTTTAGTCTAGTTTAGTTGTTTGTTTTACTAGTAAATCTACCCCTTTGGGTCATTTAATGCTGAAGAATTTGCTTTTTTGTTTCTTTTTAACTGCTTGTTGATCTTTTGTGAGTCTATTGCTGTTGAGATATAAGTAGAGGTATTGCGATTTGATGTGTGATGGTTATATGTTATCTTCTTTTGCAACTATATTTTGTGATATAATTTTGTTGCTTTTAGAAATTCTAAAAGGTCATTGTTGTTGAGCCAAAACAAATGTACAGAAGTAGAGAGACTGAGCAGGAACAACAAAGCAGAGATGCATAAAGAGATAAGAGAACTGACAGGACAAAAAACCTGCTCCTCAACAGGATGCATAAAATCCAAGGAAGGGACAATCATATTAGAGAAAGAGGAAATACTCCAGCGATGGGAAGAATATATAAAGGATCTCTTTTGCGACAAGAGAGAACAACCGAGAATACACAAGGAGATGGATGGACCGGAAATACTAAAATCCGAAGTGGAAGCTGCAATAGCCAGAAACAAAACAAAGCACCTGGTTCAGATGGCATAGTGATAGAGCTGCTGACAGCCTTAGAAGAATATGGCATAGAAAAGATTACCGACATAATAAACGAAATTTATAGCAGCGGAATAATACCAGACGACCTATGCAAGTCGATATTTATAGCGCTGCCGAAGAAACCTGGTGCAAACGAGTGCGAACTACACAGAACTATCAGCTTAATGAGTCACATTACAAAACTGATTGTCAGAATCCTGATGAATAGAGCGAGAAGCAGAATCAGGCCAGAGATAGGGCAGGAACAGTGTGGGTTCGTCAAGGACACTGGAACAAGGAACGCCATATTCATGATTAGGATGCTCTTTGAAAGGGCATTGCAAATGAAGAAAGACTTGTACCTGTGCTTCATTGATTACGCGAAGGCGTTCGACAAAATACGACACAAAGAATTGATGGAGATGCTGGGTAATCATGACATTTTCGGCAAAGACATAAGAATAATCAAGAATCTCTACTGGCAGCAAACGGCCTGCATACGGACAGGTAACGACCTCAGTAGATACACAAAGATAGAAAAAGGCGTAAGACAAGGATGTGTCTTTTCACCGGATTTGTTCAACCTATACAGCGAGAATATTTTGAGGACCCTAGATGACACGCCAGGATTTGTTATTGGAGGCCACAACCTGAACAACATAAGATATGCGGACGATATAGTGCTGATTGCGGACACGGAAAGGAAACTACAAGACCTCATACAGAAAGTAGCAGTGGAGAGTGACAAGAAGGGACTACAAATAAACTTTAAGAAAACTGAGTGCATGGTCATCAGCAAAAGATACAATCCAAAATGCCAAATACAGGTGGAGAATAACAGAATCAAACAAGTACAAGAATCTAAGTACCTAGAAAGTGTTCTAACAGGAGATGGAAAGTGCGACACGGAGATCCGAAGGCGAATTGGCATGGCAAAGGACGCGTTCCAGAAGATGAGCAAAATACTAACACACAGGAAAATCTCAATAGAAACGAAGAAAAGAGTTCTAGACTGCTACGTGATGTCAGTTCTTCAATACGGCAGTGAATGCTGGACAATATCATCGAAAATGAGGACAAAACTGGAAGCGGCCGAAATGTGGTTCTACAGAAGGATGCTACGGATATCGTGGACTGAGCATACAAGCAAGGATGAGGTGTTAGAAAGAATGGCAACAAAAAGGAAATTGATGCTGAGCATCAGGAAGAGACAACTGAAGTTCCTGGGACATGCAATGAGGAAGGAGAGCCTGGAGAACCTGATACTGACTGGACAGATAGAAGGAAGGAGAGACAGAGGAAGGTAGTGGATAACATATTTGCAGGGTCTGATCAGGTGGATGACGGAACAGGGGTTGCCAGGAGCAACAGGAGCAAACATACTAAGAGCCACAAGGGATAGGGAGACGTGGAGAGCCATGATCGCCTACGTCCTGAAGGGACAGGGCACATAGAAGAAGAAGAAGAAGGAAAGGTCATTTGGGTCAGCTTTGTTGAAGATGTCTTTCAGATTGTTTTCTTGATAGTATCTTAATCAAACTTGTTCAAGATCTATGCAGCTTGTTAGTATATGTTTCCCTATGTAGAGCTCCTTACATGGAATGCTAATTGGTGCCTCCTCACCTTTTAGTAGGTGTGAATGGGTGACAGCGGTGTGGCCTATTTGTAGTCTAGTCATTACTATTTCTTCTCTTCTTGACATTTTTTATCGGAAATTTTAACTTTTATCCATTCTTTGAGGATGGGTTTAATTTTGTAGAGTTTGTTATTTTTGCAGGAGTTCCACAACTCTATCCATTTGCTCGTAATAAATTTGTTGATTAGAGGTTTGTAATCTGTGTGGGGTACTTTTATATCACTAATGTTGATGTTTAATGATCTTTCAGCTGCTATGTCTACTTTTTCTTTTCCTAGCCACATTGGTCTCAGACTTAGTATCAGTAGTCAAGAGTAGATTAGGGTGGTATTTAATTCAACTTCATTGCAAGATATTTAATTGAACCGTTATATGCGCAGAGAATTCTGCTATGGCAGTTTTTCACAAAATTAAATCAGTATTGTTTCAAGCGAGGAGTTGTGCTTGGGGGTTGGGGCCTCGTCTACTAGCGTAGGTTTTGTCTTGTAGCAGAAAAATCGACAGCCAGTGGGAACCAAATTCTTTTTTTTTTTCTCTAGAAAGCATCTCTGCAAGCATCATGCCCCGTGGCATTATGACGTCCACTCCGCGGCTGGTCCGCACTCAAGCTCGGTTCCCTTGGCTGATTGCGGAGTTGATCGCTTCAGCCCAAGTCTTGTCTCGTCCCACGTTGTGTTGATTGATTGCAAGACTGGTTAGGTCTAAATGGTCGACGAGAATCCATGATTTGGTTTTGTCCGGTCAGAGTAAAGTCACACGAAAAAAAAAAAACGATAAAAGAAAATTATTTTTCACAATTCCTGGATACAAAATTGTTAATACTATTATCAATAGCTCAAGCAGGTCTATATCCTCCATGCAATAACTATCGACCCTTCCCGATTATCGTGACACAGTTGTTGACTTTGGTTTCTAACAACACTTCTGGTACAATGCTTTATTCGGAGGTTTTTCTTCGGAGCAGCAAATCACATCGGATCAGGCAAAGTGTCGGTCGGTCGGTCGGTCTCACTCTCTCTTTCGACTGCGTTCTCTGCAGACTCTCTGCGCTTTGTGTCTTCATTTTGGCGTCGGCTCCCTGATCTCCGGTCTCACTGGTTCCCGGTTTCTCTTTGGTTTCTGAGCTGCCTCTTCACTTCTGCTGTCGAATGCACTCGTGTGTCATGTCTCTACCGAGTCTCTCCGGTCTGGTCTCCGGCGTGTCTCTCCGATCTGTTATCGCCGTGTGTCTCCGGTCTGTGTCTCTTTACATCTGCCGTCAAATCTCACTCGTGTGTCATGTATTCGCCAGGTCTCGCCGGTCTGCACACACTATCTTCTAGTCTGCCGTTGTTCTCTGTCTGCACTCACTGCAGTTTGTTGTCGTTTCCTCGGCCTCCGGTTTGCACACGTTGTTCCGTGATCTGTACCCTCTCTGTGTCGTCTCCGCCGGATCTGTCTGGTTTGGTCTCTGCCGGGTTTCTCCGGTCTAGTCTCCGCAGGGTCTCTAAATACACCTATTCAAGTTGAATCTTAGATGGTCACCCAGGTGCGATGAACGCCGGGCGAGCCCACCGTTGAATCTCTGTCTACTGTTCAAAATAGCCAGTTTATATAGAATCTTGCATCCAGTATGGGTCGAGTATGACGTGCTCTGGGTATGCTAGCGTTTCCCCAAACAACCAATTAGAGCCTTCTGATCAAATCCGTCTACTTTCTGCTTTCTTACCATCACTGCCCGAGGTGTGTGGTCTAGCCCAAACAGTAAATTTCTAATTATCGCTCCAAAATTCACTCTTATCGTGTATGGTCTTTTTCGCACCTGGGATTTATCATCTCGACCTTTTTGCGAACAAGTGACAAAAAAGGGGACAATTCCTTGATTTGATAAGTTTTCTCGCATTTCGACAGATGAAAAATTATTTCCGTATTTTCTTTTGGAAGCCTGTCTGCTCTTAGAGATTAGTTTTTATCGATCGACCGAATTTCACCCGCAGAGTCGCTCTATCATTCAAGAGCCGTAAAAGCTTTATCTCAACCGGCAGCTAGTTTTCAATGAGCATAAAAATTTCAGCTATTCTTCTTAGGAGATCCTTAGAATATGCCGCCACTCATCTCAGTCTTGACCAAAACCAGATAACTCCTTTGTTTTCAAAACTTTAATTACCATTTTCTTCTATTTTCCTTCATCGGATCATCAGTATATCTTCAGTAAATTTGGGTTTTTGTCTTCTACCGTATTTTCAAATAGTGTCACAACATTAATACTTTCTTGATAAAAACACATTCACGGAATTCCGGTCAATTGTAGAAGAACAATCAAAAGACCAACAGCTCCAGAAGCTTCTTCAGAACAACTCATAATCTTTGAAATTTTCGAAGATGCATGTCTCGAAAACTGAGTTCAAAATGGTGCGCAACTTAGCAAAGTCAAAAGCGTTGCAGCCACCATGCGAAGAACCCTTTCAGATCCCTATGAGACATCCTTTTTTTTCTGTGTTCATTCACAAAGTAAACTAAAATATTTATTTAGACAGACTAGTTCCAACCTTTCTAGATGCTACATGGCTAAATAAAGACAACAATCACTGCACTATATTTACTAGCATCGAAATCCCCCAAAACCATTTATAGTCTTTATATTAGATGAACCGGGCGTTTCTTGCCTTAATTTGTTTTTTCTTCTTTCAGAACATGGTACAAATGTAAGAATAAAATTTGTTACAGAATACGAAGGCCAGAGCCAGAATGGTAGTGATTGGCTGGAGTGTTTTGTGAGTGTAGTATTTTGATAGTGATGGATTGCCTTTATCTGGGTTTAGCATATATGTATAAAACGGCGCCAATTTAACATAGGACCACAAGAATTCTGAAGCTTCGATACTCCTTCCAAACCCAGATTACCGACCGGCTGAAACAGAAGCACACTGATCCAACATGCAACACGCGTTCCTGTGACATCATTCCTCTCGCTGCCTCTTAAAATCCAAGCTGCCACCTATCTTTCCTAATAAAAACGAACAAGAAAAGAAAATGTCCTTTTCCGTTGATACCATTTTATGAGGTACCGTAGGAACCCAGAGACGGCATAGAACATAAAATCTTTTTGTGTAAGTGAATGACATTGTTCAAATATTTAAGTAATCTTTAATGGGAGACTGCATGCATATTCCTTTTCGACATAGTAAGAAGCCCAAAATACTAACTACAGGCTGGGAATACTAAAATCAAGCAAGTACAGAAATTTAAATACCTGGGAAGTGTTTTAATAGAAGACAGAAGATGCGACACTGAAATCCGAAGGTGAATTGGCATGGCCAAGGATGCATTCCAGAGGCTGAGTAGAGTGTTGAGAGGTAGGAAAATTTTGCAAGAAAAGATTCTTATTATTTTCAACAAGATGAAGACACTCTACGTTATTCAAGAGCAGTACGTGAATATCTTGATGAAACATCTCATGTGAAATAGATTAGCCGAAAGGTCCAATTAATTGGTCAGCACGTTTACTCGATTTCACCCCAATGGATTTCTTCCTTTGGGGGAGTGCTCCAGGACAAAGTTTATAGTTGAAAACCAATAAGTGTTGGTGATTTGAAAAATTACATAAGAGATGCATTTCAAGAAATCACGTTCCAGAAGCTGAGTAGAGTATTAAGAGACAGGAAAATTTTGTTAGAAACAAAGAAGAGAGTATTGGATTGCTATGTGATGTCAGTTCTTCAATATGGTAGTGAATGCTGGACAATCTGCTCAAAAATGAAGGAAAGACTTGAAGCAACTGAAATGTGGTTCTACAAAAGCGTGTTGAGGATACCAGGGACGGAATATAAGCAATGATGAGGTTTTGGGGAGAATAGGAATGAAAAGGAAACTAATATTTAATATCAAGAAAAGACAGATAAAGTTCCTGGGACATGTAATGAGGAAGGAGGTTTTGGAGAATCTGATACTCACAGGTCAGATAGAGAGAAAGAGAAACAGGAGAAATCAACGTGTAACATACTTGATGGGTTTGAGCAAATCGATGGCTAAGCGGGGTTTGGATGGGGTAACAGGAGAAAGCGTGCTAAGTGAAGTTGTTAAAATATGAAACAAGGAAAAGAGATAGACACACATATAAATATATAGATACCCACATATGAACAAACAGACAAGTATATATATACACATACATACATACATACATACATACATACATACATACATATATATATATATATATATATATATATATATATATATATATATACACACACACATATATGTACATACACAAATTGTTTAACACTTATTTTTATTATTATTTTTAACACGTGGCAATTTATCTGTTAAATTTAGAGCTAGGTTGGGAAATGTCTTTAAACGCTACATATTGTATATGGTATACATGTAAGACCAAATTCGTAAGATGACGTGGGCCTGAGCAGTTTTAAATAAGGTCAAAACAAACAGTCATATTGCAGTGCATAAACAAATAAATACAATTAAATATCTAGACACGCAAATTCACATGCAAAAAAACAAAACAAAAAACAAAAACAAAAACAAAAAAACAAAAACAAAAACAAATACGTATGTGACATAAAAATCCGCAAAGCATCATATACAGAAGAAATCCACATACATGGATCTACTTATAGACAGCTATAGACATAAATACACACAAACACAAAAACATTCACACAGAAACATACACACACAGGTGTATACGCGCATAAACAAGAATATTTATATATATGTGCACGTACATACACATACAAACATATATATACATAAATAACATACAAACATATGTATGCATAAATGCACATACACACATGAATACACATACACACATATATACATAAATACACATACACACATATATACATAAATACACATACACACATCTATACATAAATACACATACACA
>JBBBDQ010000913.1:5677500-5735000 GCA_037127315.1 Ascarosepion bandense
TCTTCTAAGTTTTAGCTTATTTTGTTTCGAATTAAGTCTTTTATTGTTTTAAAAGTAGTGGCAACCAATTCATTTCAATTGTAGTTCGGATAAAGTGGTTAAGTAGAACAATTTATTTTGATTCAATGGCTTTGTCAGCTCAATAATATTCTTAAACTATAAGCTAAAAACTTATATTTATTTTTGTAGAGATAGTTCAAAAAGTAAAAAATATTTAGTTACTGACTCACAGTGCATGTGCCTGTGTGACATTCCCATGGTTTGTTTGAAATTAACTGGATAGTTTGCCAGGGAAACGGATTCTCCCCAGAGAGAGAGACAAGTCTCGGTGTTGCCACTACATTGCAGAGCAAAAAAATGTGGTTCAGGCTCATTCCTTTTTATAGCCCTGAATAGAACACGACCTAACAGAAATAATGGCAGACAAAGTGAGGATAAATCTCATCTGGTCCATCATCAAAACAGATGTATATGAAAATAGAAAACGATATTCAAGCAAAGATCTTTGGGAAGCAATCAAAACTGTTATGAGTAATGTTAAGGTAAAAATAGTAAAAAAAGTAAAATCAATGATTGAAAGTGATGAAGGTTATAGAATGTCTATATCAGATAATGATACATTCGACAGATTTGATGGCTGGGCCAGAGATTAGATTCTTAATGAAAATAGTCAACCAACATAACAAAAAAGACAACAGAGTGTGGTGGATTAGTATTGTAGGCAATAAATTATAGGTTTCCTCAAAGTTGATTTTGGTATCAAGATAAATGCAAAGAATTATTATGCATTCTTAGACAAGGTATTTTTGGATTGGTAGTTTACAACCAAGAATCTTTAATCTAAAAACTATATTCATGCAGGAAATGCACTTTCATATTCTGCAAAGCTGACTATTGCTCACCTTCAAAATTGAAAAAGCACAAAGGATGTAGTGGATTAATGCTTTGGATTAGTATTGTCGGCAATAAAATTATATGTTTCCTCAAAGTTGATTTTGGTATCAAGATAAATGCAGAGAATTATTATGCATTTTTTATGCATTTTTAGATAAGGCATTTTTCGACTATTGCTCACCTTGCAAAAAAAAATGATTTTAATAACACCAAATTAAAGGAATGCTGCCATTAAGATTCTTCAGATATCAATCCAATAGAAAACCTGTAGCCCATTATTAAAATAGATGTATATGGAAATGGAAAACAATATTCTAGCAAAGAACTTTGGGAAGCAATCAAAACTGCTATAAATAATTTTTAAGTAAAAACAGTAAAATCACTGATTGAAAGAGTGATGAAGGTTATAGAATGTCAAGAAGCATAACATGTAAAATAATAAAATAATGATTTGTTCTGGTACATGGCATATTATCTTAACCAAATATATGTCTTTATAGCTTGTATCATTTGGATTTATTTGTAAATATAAATTTATGTTGCACTTGGTGTATTTGCATCATAAAATCTGACACCCACAAAACAAGGTTTTATCAATTTTTATATACATATAGATAGGCAAACAACATATATTTTTTTATATATTAGAAGAAGTTTTAATTAAATTAGTCAACCAACATAACTAAACAGACTACAGGGTGTGGTGGAATAATATTTTGGATTAGTTTCATTGGCAATAAAATTATAGGTTTCTTCAAAGTTGATTTTGGTACCAAGATAAATGCAAAAAATTATTATGCATTCTTAAACAAGGTATTTTTGATTGGTAGTTTACAACCAAGAATATTTCATCTAAAAACTATATTCATACAAGATAATGCATGTTCACATTCTGCAACGCTAACTATTGCTCACCTTGCAAAAAGTATTTTAATGACTCCAAATTAAAGAAATGCTGCCATTAAAATTCTTCAAATATAAATCCAATAGAAAACTTGTGGCCCATTATTAAAATAGATGTATATGAAAATGAAAAACAATATTCAAGCAAAGATCTTTGGGAAGCATCCATACTTAAATGTATATAAAACTGCTATAAATAATGTTAAAGGAAAAACAGTAAAAATAAATGATTGAAAGTGTGATGAAGGTTATAGAATGTCAAGAAGCATAACATGTAAAATAATAAAATCACGATTTGTTCTGGTACATGGCATATTATATTAACCAAATATATGTCTTTATAGCTTGTATCATTTGGATTTATTTGTAAATATAAATTTATGTTGCACTTGGTATGTTTGCTCATAAAATTTGACACAATCTAAACAACACTTTATCAATGTTTTATATACATATACATAAGAAAACCATATGTTTAATTTTTACATTAGGACATTTTAGGAAAATCTATTATATATATAACTCTCAAAGTTATTTGTGCACCCCTGCTGTAGACTGGTATTGAACTCACACCTTTTTGGGTCAAGTCCCTGGAACTAACCAATGTCTATATCCACTTAGAGACAAAGGTAGATAACTCATGAAAACCAGATATGGCTTTGCACAAGGAATAAGAACGATATACACCAGTGATTGTAATAAAGGTTTTTTTTCCGAAATTCGTAGCACCTGAAGAAAGCCTGGAAATACAGCAGCTGAAATGTTGTAAAAATGACAACAAAGATGAGGACATTAGTCCGAATAATGTAAATACTGTAAATACTACCTCATCAGATAAAAGTAAAATCCGCCTGCGGATTGAATACTGCTGTCATATCTGGCCGGGTGCTCCTGCTGTTCACCTTGGGGTTCTCAACAAGATCCAAAGAAGAATCTGCAATGTAGTAGATTCTGAACTGTCGGCTCAACTCCACTCTTTCTCTCACTGTCAAGATGTGGCTTCCCTCTGTCTCTTCTACAAATACTTTCACGGATTCTGCTCTGACAATCTGAGCTTTTTGGTGCCCACCCCCATGCGGATTTACTCAAGCTACTAGACTGGTAAGAAGGTCCTACCCTTTTACTGTGAAAACAATCAAGTGCAACCACAACTTCTACTCTATCAGCTTCTTTTCTTGCACTTCCCACCTGTGGAACTCCCTTCTGTAGTCTTGTTTCCGTGATAGCTACAATCTCCAAGAGTTTAAATGCAATGTCAACCGTCATCTTTTGTTTCCATGTGTCCCATTCTTCTTCTCACTTTAATACTTTGCTCTTACACAGCTCTTTACACAAAGGTACCCGTCCTTCTTTTACTTATTCTCCAACACTTACTGTAACCTTTTCTTCTCTTTCTCTTCACTCTCTTATTATGTAACAACCCGCACATCAGTGGCAGTTATGCCTTGTTTGGGTAGAGACGATTATAAAAAAAAGAAAAAATAAAGACAATGAAGAAGAAAAAAAGGTATGAACACAAAATGACACCAAAAGAAGAAAATAAAATTACTCAAAGAATAAAAATGGAAAAAAAAAAGAAAATAAGGAAGAAGAAGCAAAATTTAAAAAAGAGAATGCAGAAGAAAAAATGGTATAAACACAAAATGACACCAAATGAAGAAAATAAAGATTTTCAAAGAATAAAAATGGAAAAGAAAGGATAAAAAGGAAAGAAGAAGTAAAATTTAAGAAAAGAGAATGAATTTGAAAAATAGGTATAAACACAAAATTACACCAAATGAAGAAAATAAAGATATTGAAAGAATAAAAATGAAAAAGAATGGATAATAAGAAAAGAAGTAAAATTTGAAAAACGAGAATAAAGAAGAAAAACAAGTATAAACACAAAATGACATTAAAAGAAGAAAATACTCAAAAATAAATGAAAATATAATGGAAATGAAAGGCTAATAAGGAAAGAAATATAATTAAAAAAAAAACAAATGTAGAAGAAAAAATAGGTATAAACACCAAATGATACCAAAAGAAGACAATAAAGATTTTCGAAGAATAAAAATGGAAAAGAAAGGATAATAAGGAAGTGAAGAATTAGAATTATAAAAAACAAATGTAGAAGAAAAAATTGGTATAAGCATAAAATGACACCAAAAGTATCAAAGAATAAAAATGCAAAAGAAAGCAAAATAATAGAGAATGACGAAAATATAAAAATTCAAATAACAGACGAAAACAGAAAAAAAAAATGAGTAAAAAACGTTGGGAAATCAAAATGAAAAAAAAAAAAATTATCGCGTCGATAAAAAATGCCTGAATAAAAAATGATTATACTGTCTGTGTCTTGCCCGTAGAAGATAAATAAAAATTTATTATAGTGTCAAAAATAATTATTATAAAATAATAAACAATTATAGTTATCATGAATTCCCTTTTTCTAAACCCATGAGAATCAACCCTTTTCTCATCTTCACGTTTACACACAGGTGATATTTTCACGATCTGAGGGGCTCTCAACACAGGCAGTCTGTCAACACGTGCGTCAATGAAAATTTTTGCTCCTTTTTCTTTAGCTGGCCGAAATAATCACATTTATCACTCTGCACTTAACAAAAACTTGTGATAAGAAGACCTTAGACTTTTCTTATATTTTCCAACTAAATTATCTTGACATTCATGACATACATCTATAAAAAAACAAACAAAAAAGACATGAGAAAGACTGTATACACTTAACTCATTCTTTATGTTATCATCCTGTCGGATTCTGATTAATATTTCATCTACATTTGATCCCAAACTTACATTTTACTCAGTATTACTGTTTTGTTGTGTCTCTAACGACACATCTGGATCAGGTTTTTTTTTTTCGCTCTCGTTTGAGGGACCCATTTCTGGATGACTTCCACTGTTTTTTCGCGTCCTTTATTTCAGGGGATTTGCAGTACTCATCACGCTTGGCAGTGCAGGTTGACGAAGACTATTTAAACCATAGCTGGTTTGCTTGTGCAGGTGGCCGTTGGCTCATAGGACCTCTTCCGCCCTTTGACAGG
Source organism: Ascarosepion bandense (assembly GCA_037127315.1). Lineage (NCBI taxonomy): Eukaryota > Metazoa > Mollusca > Cephalopoda > Sepiida > Sepiidae > Ascarosepion > Ascarosepion bandense. Next base: position 5,682,345 of record JBBBDQ010000913.1, read on the forward strand.
TCTTGTTTTGGGTCATGCAGGGTGCTTGCATCACCCTCCTCACTGAGCTTTCACCCAGCTGGAACGCCGATTTAGTCACTGACAATCCGACCCATGGCATGTAGTACTGGGTTACATGGTACTTGTAGCATATATAGTCACATAATAACCAAATAATAAACAATATTTGTTTTGTTGTTTCCACGTCTTGCAGTTTCTCATTTTCTGTGAGTTTTTCTATACAGGGGTGTGCACTACAACATAGAAAAACATATTCTGAAAGAAAAATTGTGTTTATTCAGAATGACAAGTATTTAGATAACAAATTGCCTTATAACATTGTTGTCTAATCTCTCTTCTACCATATTATTCAAACCAGTCTTCTCCAGCTTCAATGACAGTCTCCACACGACACCGAGACCTCCTACAGGCGTTGGTCACCTGCTCCCTGGACAAGTTGGCCACGGCCTCAATGATGGCAATCCTCAGGGAGTCGACAGTATTGTGTGCACGTTTGTTGAACTGCTTTTCAGGTACGCCCCATAGGTAATAGACGTAAGGATTCAGGTCTGAGCTACTAGGGGACCAGAACTCCTTTGACCAGAACATATCAGGATTTTCGTCACACCAAGCCTGGACCAAATTGGAAGCATGAGCAGGAGCTCCGTCCTGTTAAAAGAGCCACGACTTCCCTGAAGCTACCTGAACAAACCATGGCTTCACAACATTCTTCATGACATCCAGGTAGACCTCCTTCATCGATAAGGACCTGAAGCTGCTCCAAGAAGTTCTTGTTTCTCTTGCGAACCTCGGATCGGTCCCGTGTTTTTCTCTGAGGAGTCAAGGACTCACCCCCAGCCTCACCAGACTCTTTGAAGGTCTTGGCGATGTCGTACACACTCGATTTTGGGAAATGAAAAAACTCAACAGTCTCTTTGTGCGTGCGGCTAAAACGGAAGGTCACAATAATTGCAGTACGGCGCTCGAGTTCACTGGACATTTTGCTTAATTTGTTTTTAATTCAACAGATTGTTGTCACAAGAAAAAGAATTATATATTTCACGTGGTTGTTATTTTATGCCAAGTTAAAGTTCGTCCGGATTGTAACGCACACTCCTGTATATAAAGATAAGAAGATTTATAATTATTTACTCCCATACAAATGGGAAGGAAAAGGCAATAACCAGAAGGAAAGAGAAAATAAAATTAAAAAAAGGAATGAAGAAAAATAACTATTAAACAGAAGATAAAAAAGAGGAAAGAAAAAGGTATAAGTTGAAAATGGTACAGAAAAAAAAAATAATTAGAGAATGAAAGAATAAAAAAGAAAATGAAAGTAATATAGTAATGAGAGAAAAAAAATGGCAAAAATTAACAATTCAAATAAGTAAATAAAGAGAGAAAGAACAAAAGAAAGAACAGAAAAACGAAAGAAAGAACGAAAAAAAAATGATAAGAAAAAGTAGAAAACTCAAGAAGAAATAAAAGGATGGAATGAAGGAATAGTGAGAATAGAAAAAGAGAAAGAATTGAAAAAGAGAAAAAAGAAAGAATAGAAAAAAGAAAAGAGAAAGAATAGAAAAAGGAAAAAAGAAAAAGAATAGAAAAAGGGAAAAAGAGAAAGAATAGAAAAAAGAAAAGAGAAAGAAAAGAAAAGAAAAGAAAGAAGAGAAAAAGAGAAAAAAGAAAGGAGAAAGAATAGAAAAAAGAAAAGAGAAAGAATAGAAAAAGGAAAAAAGAAAAAGAATAGAAAAAGGAAAAAAGAGAAAGAATAGAAAAAAGAAAAGAGAAGGAAAAGAAAAGAGAAAGAAGAGAAAAAAGAAAAGAATAGAAAAAAGAAAAGAGAAAGAATAGAAAAAGAAAAAAAAGAATAGAAAAGAAAAGAGAAAGAATAGAAAAATGGAAAAAGAGAAAGAATAAAAAATAGAAAGAGTACAAAATAGAAAAAAAAATGAAAAAAGAAGGAAGAAAGGAAGAATAGAAAAAAGGAAGCTAAAGGAACATAGAAAAAAATCAAGGCACGAAGAAAACGAAGAAAAATTCTTGATAAACAAAATAAACAAAAGGCAGAAAATAAGGACAAAAACTAAAAACTTAATGAATTATATAAACATTTAAGAAAGAAGAAAAACGATGAAGAAATCTAATGCATAGAAAAAGTAGAAAAATAAACCAAGAAAATTGTAAAAGACAAGAAAAATACAGAAAAGAAATAAAAAAGAATCAAATTAATCATCCAGTGGAAAGAAAAAATAAAAATGGGAAATAAAGAGAAAAAAATGAAAAAAAAAAAAAGAAGGGAATGAAAAGTGAATAAAGTTAAAGAGAAAAATATAAAAAAAAAGGAGAAATAAAAAAGAAGACAAAAAGAAACGAGAATGTCTAAAAAAAAGTACAGAAAAAAAAAGTACAGAAAATATTAACACAAACAAAAAACACAACTAAAAGGGAAAATGAAGAGCTGATAGTTGTAAAGATTCAGTGTTTTAATCAAATGTATTTGCCAAATGGAATGTTAATTTTATTCCCTCAATCAATATGCTTCAAATGTTTTCATGTTGATTTAAGTAAGGGTTTCAATGGAAGCATCGTTTTTGCAATTTCTCAATGGCAAGCAACCTTGAAAACCATTAGAGTTCCAGGGAGAGAAGAAAATAAGGATGAAAATAAAAACGAGAGAGAGAGAGAGAGAGAGAGAGAGAGAGAGAGAGAGAGAAAGCGAAAGTAAACACGAGAGAGAAAGAGAAGGTAAACACGAGAGAGTGAAAGTAAAATCGAGAGAAACAGAGAGAAAATAAACACGAGAGAGAGAGAGAGAGAGAGAATGTAAAAACGAGAGAGAGAGAAAGAAAAAACGAAAGAGAGAGAAAAAGTAAAATTGAGAGAGAGAGAGAAAGTAAAATCGAGGAAGAGAGAAAGTAAAAACGAGAGAGAAGGAGAGAAAGTAAAATCGAGAGAGAGAGAGAGAGAGAGAAAGAACGTGAAAACGAGAGAGAGAGAGTCAGTTATTTAAGTGCCATACGTGATACACGCTTGGGTGATCATGTCTCGAAACAGACATGACTGACTGGACAGCAGATTTTCCCGCAGAAGGTTGCCATTACTTTCTGCGGTAGACTGGTTGCCAGCCAAGGCTATAGAACCCAATGTGTCTTTATGTGTATTAAATATCATTCTCAAGAGTATTTGCGCGTAAGTGAATTGCAAGGAATTCAACAGGAATTCGAACTCGGCACCCCGATTTCTTGTTCCGAGCCGATATCCACTGCACTACGACGCGCATCCAGAGAGAGAGAGAGAGAGAAAAACGAGAGAAAAATAAAAACGAGAGAAAAAAAAAAGAGAGAGAGAGAGAGAGAGAGAGAGAGAGAGAGAGAGAAAGAGAAAAAGTAAAAACGAGAGTGAAATAAAAACGAGAGAGAGATAGAGAGAGAGAAAGAAAGAAAGAAAAAAGAAAGAAAGAAAGCAAGAAAGAAAGAGATAAATAAAAACAAGATAAAGAGTAAGTAAAAATGAGAGAGAGAGAGAGAGAGAGAGAGAGAGAGAGAGAGAGAGAAAGTAAAATAAATAATGAAGAAAAACTTCAATGAAAGAAAGAACGAAATTCTTTGGAAAGAAAATAGTATAACAGAACGAAAATAGAGAGAAAGAATTTATAGGAACAGAAAATGTATGAAAGAAAGAAAAATGATGAAAGAATAATTTCAATAGAAGAAAACAAAAAATTGCAGAAAAATAATATCAGAGAGAAAAAAAATCAGTTTTAAAAAATAATTGCTCTTCATGTTTAGAACAATAAAAAGTGATTTCGAAATTCCGAAGTATATTACCTGAAGTTGGTCGAAGCATACATTAAAGAAATATTGTGAATATGCCAATTGTCCGAACAATTTAAATAGTGTAAGTGTTCAACATTTTTGTTACCAGTTCTCGAGAAGAAGAAGAAGAAAAAAACAACTTATAAATCCAAATGCTTGCAACCGATTTTATTGGAATTCTATGACAAGTGTAGACAGGATGTGCATTGTGTTGCAGTGGATATCGTCTCGGAACGGTAAATCGGGGTGCCGAGTTCTAATTTCCGTTGAATTCCTTGCATTCACTTACGCACAAACACCCTTGAGAAAGGTATTAATCCGTCTCGTCTCACCAGTTATGGGTTAAATAATAGGACAGATTGGGTTCTATAGTCTTGGCTGGCAACCAGTCTACTGCAGAAAGTAATGGCAACCTATTCCGGGATAATCTTCTGTCCTGTTTTTTCCCTCCAATTATGGGTTGAATAACAGGACAGATTGGGTTCTATAGCCTTGGCTGGCAGCCAGTCTACCGCAGAAAGCAATGGCAACCTACTGCGGGATAATCTTCTGCCCAGTCAGTCATGTTTCTTTCGAGACATGATCGCCCAAAGCGTGTATCACGTATGGCACTTAACTGACTAAATTAGGTGGGAGAGTCTGTTTATTATAGAATAGGTGTGTTTCACCATAACACTAACCCTACTGCTTCTTTGGATAACGCTGGGCTCTTGCCAGGGCATATCCTAGATAAATGCCATATCGGGGATGTCATTGAAGCACTTGCAGTTCATTATCACCTACAAAAATGCATCTTCGGTGGCAATGCCTGCTTTACTTTAAGCAGAAGTGACATCCCCTACTGCTATGGTGAAACACACCTATTCTATAGTGAACATACTCTCCCATCTAATTTAAGTAGGAGTTGTAAGAGGAACAAGGTTGAGTCGATGTTGGATGATAGTAGTCGACAGTTAGTCGAATACGAAAGTAGTCAGCGCCCTGGTAAAATTACACTGCGTAATACATATAATATCAAGTTCCTAACGTTTTGTACGTCGAACCTATTAGGACCGACTTTAGCACAAATACTCGCCTCAATTGCGAAAATAACTCCAAAAACACCTACTTGTCCACGATATGCAAAAGAGGCCATCAAATGGTCACCCGAAATGGTCACCCGAAATGTCCAAAGACAACTTGTGTAGTATTATTTTTGTGTTGCAGTTTTCCATATCCCTTGTTCCCTGTTTAGGATGTGGTTTCCTGCTTTCTCTTTTCCAATCTTTTCACTCTTTTCTTTTTTTCTTTCTTTTTTTCAATTGGAATAGACAGACTAAACTATCGCCCGGTTCACACTCCACCCACGTCTATTGAACAGGTGAAGAGGCTCATCCCTCGTTCCCTGTTTAGGATGTGCTTTCCGGCTTTTTCTTTTCCAGTCTTTTCACTTTTTTCTTTTTTTCTTTCTTTTTTTCAATTGGAGTAGACAGACTAAACTATCGCCCGGTTCACACTCCACCCACGTCTATTGAACAGGTGAAGAGGCTCATCCCTTGTTCCCTGTTTAGGATGTGCTTTCCGGCTTTCTCTTTTCCAATCTTTTCACTCTTACGTATCCCCCTGCACATCAGTGGCGTTACTGCCTTGCTCGGGGTGATATGATTAAAAAAAAAAAATATATATATATATATATATTCGGTTTGCAACCTCACCGATATCGTGGTGAGAATGCTTCCTTCCACGACTTTGGCTTCTACGGTTGCCAGAATGATATCCCACATAGCATTTGACCGCCTTGCCAACACTTTTGGCGCTATTTTGAGACCTTTCAGCACCTCCTCCATTATTTCCCTGCTGATGCCCATCAATTTACGGGTTTTAGCATCCGTGGTCAGCAGGGAGATAGCCTTGGTAGCTACAGCCACGAGAACAGAATGAACTGTCAACAATTCATTTCCAGAAATGAAAACTTTATACACCTTCTGGGCCTCATAATACCCTCGGGCTCTACAGAGACGCTTCCATAGTGGTGGGGATTCCACGTAAGGCAAAAGGTTAAAGACAAAAGGTATTTGTAACAAAAAAGCAATATGGAGAAACGAAAAAAAAAAAATCAAAACACGGTAAAAAAGGCGGTCACTTCATCAATATCAGCTATCGACCAATCTATCGTTGATCGGAAATCTAGAGACAATCCCACCCCACATAACACAGTAAAGCATTTCTGTAATCTGATCTCTCCTATCCAGCCCTGGGTCTCAGGCAATTGCGTGTAGATACGTCAGTTTCCTTGATACAACACTTCCAGAGGGATGCCAAAGAAGCAAAGATGAAATCACCTCATTCTGCGTTCGATAACAATGGCAAATTGCAGCCGTTTCTGCTTAAGCCTAAGTGATAATTGTGGGAATCTCCATAGATGTAAGTCAATATTGAGCCGGATCTCCGGCGAATGTTTTGGACCTTTTTCAACATGTTGGAATAAGTTCTCTAAAAATACTGGGGCCACTTTTTAACAAAACAATTCCAAGAAAGAAAGAAAAAAATCAATCTTTAGCAGAAACCTGATAATATGGAAGGTAGTTAAAAATATATAGAGAGATTTCCTCTTCTTTTATACAACTTATGGTAACCCGGTCACGTGACATACTTCTATGTGCCGTGTCCGTTCAGTTCGTTGGCGATCATGCCCTTCCACATCACTCTATTCTTAGTGGCTCTAAGCAAGCTTTCTCCTGTTACCCCATCCAAACTCCGTTCTGCCATCCACTTGCTCAAGCCCGTCAAGTGTTAGGCACCGCTTTCCTCTGTCTGTTATTCCCTCTACCGGACCCATGAGTATCAGATTCTCCAAGACCACTATCCTCATTACATGTCCTTGGAACTTTAGCCAACATGTCTTGTTAAGTATTAGTTTCATTTTCGTTTCCATCCTCTCCGAAACCCATCATTGCTCACATGCTCGGTCCATGGTATCCTCAGCATCCTTCTGTAGAACCACATTTCGGTTGCTTCAAGTCTCTCCTTCATCTTTGATGTGATTGTCCAGCATTCACTGTCATTAAAAAACAGACATCACATAGCAATCCAGTCCTCTTTTCTTTGTTTCTAGCGAAATTTTCCTGTTTCTCAACTTAGCTTCTGAAATGCATTCTTGGCCATCTCAATTCACCTTTGGATCTCAGTGTCGCACTTTCTGTCTACTCGGTATTTAAATTTCTGTACGTGCTTGATTTTAATACCCACCGCCTGTAGTTGGCATTTGGGCTCCTCTTTTTACTAATGGCCATATATTCAGTTTTCTTGTAGTTTATCTGTAGTCCTTTCTTTACGCTTTCTTCGCTACCTTTCCCTCTATCTGACCTGTGAGTATCAGTTTCTCCAAGCCCTCATTCCTCATTGCATGTCCCGGGAACTTTAGTTGTCTCTTCCTGATGCTCAATATTAATTTCCTTTTCGTTTCCATAATATTCAAAACCTCGTGTCATTGCTCACATGCTCGGTCCAGGATATCCGCAGCATCCTTCTGTAGAACCACATTTCAGCTGCTTCCTTTAAGTTGTATAAAAGGAGAGGAAATCTCCCTCTATTTTTTTTTTAACAACCTTCCATATTATCAGGTCTCTGCTAAAGATTGATTTTTTTCTTTCTTTCTTGGAATTGTTTTGTTAAAAAGTGGCCCCAGTATTTTTAGAGAACTTATTCCAACATGTTGAAAAAGGTCCAAAACATTCGCCGGAGATCCGGCCCAATATTGACTTACATCTATGGAGATTCCCACAATTATCACTTATATATCCCAAGAACTTTAGCCGTCTTTTCCTGATGTTCAGTATTAGTATCCTTTTCATTTCCATCCTCTCCAAAACCTCATCATTGCTCAGTCCATGGTATCCGCCGCATCCTTCTGTAGAACCACATTTCGTATTTGCCTATGGTGGTGCAGTAGATATCGGCTCGGAACGAGAAATCAAGGAGCCGAGTTCGAATTTCAGCTGAATTCATTGCATTCACTTACGCGCAAATACCCTTGGGAAAGGTATTAATCCGTCTATTCCTTCCAGTTATGGGTTAAATAACAGGACAGATTGGGTTCTATAGCCTTGGTCGGCAACCAGTCTACCGCAGAAAGCAATGGCAACCTACTGCGGGATAATCTTCTACCCAGTTAGTCATGTCTCTGTCGAGACATAATCGCCCAAGCGTGTATTACGTATGGCACTTAACTGACTGACTATATTTCTGAGGTGAGGTAGTATTTACTTTATTCGGACTATTGTCCTCATCTTTGTTGCAACAAAGATGAGGACATTAGTACGAATAATCTAAATACTGTAACCACATCTCGGTTGTTTCAAGTCCCTCCTTCATCTTTGATGTGATTGTCCAGCATCCACTGCCATGTTAAAGAACATACATCATGTAAGAATCCAGAACTCTCTCTTTTTTTCTTTTTTTAGCGAAATTTTCCTGTCTTTCAACTTAGCTACTGGAATGCATTCTTGGCCATCTCAATTCGCCTTCAGATCTCAGTGTCGCACTTTCCAACTTTTGTTAGAATAATTCTCAGGTATTAAATTTTTGGTACCTGATTAGAAGATAAAAAGTTATTTTGTTAATAAGCATTTCAACAACCCAAGGCAAATACTCTGCTTTACCCACCTGACTAACAGTCAATTTATCCACATAATTGCCCCCTAGAATTTTATTGTTAAATACAAGTTTATCCCGTAGTAGTTTGCCATTACTTTCTGCGGTAGATTGGTTGCCAGCCAAGGCTATAGAACCCCAATTTCTCGTTCCGAGCCGATATCCACTGCACCACAACGCACATCCATTTCTACATTCCTAAACTTATCTATTAGTAAAAAGTTTAATTAAGCCTCTTTCTTAAAACAGTTATATGTGTTCACCAAAAATATATATTTAAAAGTTTAAAAAGCAAAATTGGTGCATTCCATAGTGAAAAAACAAAATTGTTGAAAACCACTGTTTTGAAGCATGAAAAACCAAATTAGAAAAATGTCAAAATACTATTTTACTGATTGACTTTTTCCAACTAACTGTTATCGTCATTTTCGTTGTTATATAGTACAGTAACCCAGATTTAAAAGAGTTGTCGGGACCGGATAAAAGTTCTCTTATATCGAGTTTCTCTTATATCCGGGTTTTTATTATATCAGGGGTTGGTCTATTTTATATACATTACCACAGGCTCTAATTTGGGACCTTGCTTACGGCCATATGACACTGAATACACCTCTTCTCGCTCGATCACCGAAGTTAAGCAACGTTGAGCCTGGTCAGTACTTAGATGAGTGATCGCTTGGGAATACCAGGTGCTGTAAGCGTATAGTGACGGATGTGCGTTGTAGTGCAGTGGATATCGGCTCGGAAAGCGGTGAGCCAAGTTCGAATTCCAGTTGAATACTCTGCATTCACTTAAGCACTGGTACCCTTGGGTAAGGTATTAATCCGTCCCTCCCCTCCAGTTATGGGTTAAATAACAAGGGTAGGACTTGGGGACCCTGCTCTGAAAACAAATCCCAATGAATCTTGATACTCGAAAAGAAAAATGTTGTAAAAATAACCTTACTCAAAAAATCATTGGTTATGACCTTAATTGATCTCATAAGGATTGATAGGTCGTTAAACCTCAAAACAAACAAAAAAAATAATTTGTGACCAGAGAAAATCTATCTTATATCCGGGGTCTCTTATATCCGGGTTATACTGATAAAGTATAGTAGCAGAAATGTTAATATTAACATTTCTGCTACTATACTTACCGGTATTATTCAATTGCTTTATTTACTAATCATGAAAGAATTTTGAACTGAATCCTAAAATCCATAAAGATAGAATAATGTCTTGATTCCACTGTCTATGCTAGGGGAGATAATTCATATCATTCTTAGTTTATTTGGCCTCGAGATAATATATCTTAAATAAATTAACCTATTTATTGTTAATACAAAATAGAAAAAAAAATCAATTTCATATTCAAATCGGAGGTAAATAAATAAATAAAAAACTGGATCTTTTCTGTCAATTCAACCCAAATAATATAAAATTTCGGTCAGTTATACACGCTTGGCTATCATGGCTCGAAAGAGACATGACAGAAGATTATCCCGCAGTAGGTTGCTTATTGCTTTCTGCGGTAGACTGGTTGCCGATCAAGGCTATAGAACCCAATCTGTTCTGTTATTTAACCCATAACTGGAAGGAATAGACGGATTAATACCTTTCCTAAGAGGTATTTGCGCGTAAGTGAATGCAATTAATTCAGCTGGAATTCGAACTCGGCTCCCCAATTTCTCGTTCCGAGCCGATATCCAATGCACCACAACGCACATCCTCAATATAAAAGTTACTTATCACAAATACTAATTTAAGAAATTGTAACGTAAATTTTAAATCAAAGTTTGTGTAATTTTTATAATCTTACAAAATTATTAAATTAAAATGATAAAAATTTAAAATCAATGTTGGTTTGTGTTTATGAAATTTTTGGCACTCTTCAAATTATAAAATTTAATCAAGTTTGGGTTTATGAAATTTTTGGCACATAATTTGTTTAGTTTGCCTGACAATCTCCAATCCTCAAAATGAAAAATTACCAAAAAACAGGGAGTTATTCACATTTCGTAAGTGCAGATGATATTCGAGGTACTTAAGGAATATTTTACAATTTAAAAAAACAATTGGGGGATCCGTTTTTGGCTTGTTTATCGGGGTGAGCGAAGGAGACCCCACACTTTGAAATAGAGCACCCGAGTCGCCCAGATTTGGGGCGATCGCGTACCTCCACTCATTGGAAATAATAATAAAAAAAGAAGCACCCCTCCTAAAAAAAAACAGCATCGCTTTTTGATAAAAGGGCTCAAATTTAATAATTAAAAACAAAGTTTTTTTTTTATCATAAGAATATGTTTATTATTAAGACGAAAGGTCAAAGTTCGTTATCATTTTTAAAACTTTTTAACCCCTGAATCCCTTGTAACACGTTTGAAATTTCGGTTATTTTTTTTTTTTTTTTGTTAGCGATTTTTACCGGATGCGTATTAGAGGTTACGACTTGAGTAATATTACGCTTACCGGGTCACCGTTTTTTTTTGTTTTTTTTTAGGAAGTGGGGCTTAAAAGACACATTAATTTGGAAATTCTTGCAAAAATCATCTAATTGTCTGATTTTAATGAAACTTTCAGGACGTATTCACGAATGAATGATATTATTTATGCATTTATTATTTGTAGAAAATATTGGTAAAAAATATACTTTCTTTTACATCTGTTCCCCACCTCCACTTCCTGCTCCAAATAATTGCATGAAACTTCTAGAAATACAGCATGGATCCCAATGTGTTTTAGTTAAATGCAGGACTCTTGGGGAATGTAAATCATGTAATTTTTTTGTTTTTTACAAGATCACTTTTCCGAAAATCTTCTCCGAATAGTAAAATAAAAAAAAGCATTAAAGCTACGCCAATTTTAATTTAGGCAAACTTTTAATTGATTTTATAAATAATATATATTAAGTATATCATATTCCGAAGAAAAGAAATTTCAATGAATCATGAATTTTCATAAGAATTGTTTTCATTTTTTATTTGCTAACTATGATGATTTACAAAGTTTCAAACATCTTTTAAATTTCTTCCAGTCGCCCAATGTCTTTGGTTATTCATTTATTTAGTAAAACCTATATTTACAAATCGAAAATTGAAAAGCTTAATACAAATCATTTAGAATTTAAAATAATTTAGAAACCTTTTTATGTTAAATAGAACATTTGTTTTTAATATGGAGACTTATAAGAGATTTATTAAAAAGTTACGTGCTTCAAAGGTTGTTTCCCTTACGAAATGTTCACGTGGTTTATGTCATTTTTTGGTCAACATACTTCCAGATGTGTAAACTGATTGATAACAGGGACTGTCATCGCCTACTTGAATGGTCAACGAGTCAGACATTTATGATTAAGAAATACTTTTCTTCTAAACTTTTTGTCATAATAATTATTTCAAATCAGATTAATTTAACTTTAAATTTGCTACTTTTTCAAAATTAACGTATATATTTTATTTTTGCAAGATTTTAAAAACTGGGAATTAATTTTGTTTGCAAATGTGTCGTTCGCTCAAAAAAAGTGGCCGAAAAATTGTTAACATTTCCAAATTTTAGATTACAGTGAACGTAATTTCTGTTTGGAATACACCCGAGTATTTTGCTTACTGGAAATAGTAAATTTAATCATGTAGCTTTCAATTAAGCTAAAATTAAAACTTCAAGAAAACGCTTTTTATTTTTAAAAATTCAATAAACCTACCTTGGGTATCGAAAATGAGTGGAAGTACCTCAGAAAAGTCAACCCAACTGGAGTGGAATTGAAGAGTCTCTCTCTGCGAGAATTTGGGGTGAAATTTAGTAAATAAAAATTATTTTTATTTGGGAGTAATTAACAATTTTGCTAACCTTATAAATTCAACGAAATTCGATACAGTACTTTTTTTTATATACCACTAAACCACACCAAAGAATATAAAAAATAAAATGAGGATTAAGGGAGATAATTCATAAATATTGGTTACTTCCCTTATAATATTAAAGATAAATAAATCTCGTATTCTTATCATATCTGTTTGATCTGTATTTACCGACCTTTCTATGTAGGTAGGATGTAACAGAAGGTCATGTTTAATATGGGGTGCGCATGTGCATACAAACAGGTGGAAATCCACCAACCTTCCCCTTTTAGGAAAAAATAGGGCGGTGTTGTTTCAGTGTTGGAATCCCTGGGAACAGGCAGCCCTCAACAAATAAAAAAATATGAGAAAAATATGCCTGTTCCCAGGGAAAATAACAGTTACTACACTTTTAATTCAGTCTTAACCGACTTTTTCCAAGCACGCCTGCTGTAGAGCGATTTTGCAAATTATTAGAGTAGCGGGGAAGGAGGCGATTCTCAACGGGTGCTCTATAGGGTAGACAGCATTGATCTTGTTTGTTAAATTGACCCTATAGATATTTACCTATTACCCCAATTAGGAAGTGGATACCACACAAGGTCAAAGTTTAATGTGGGGAGCCCGAACGCTCGTGAGCGAGTAAGACACAAAAATTTTCCGGTCTCCGCAACCGCCGGTCGTGCTGCCCCACGACCACCGAAAACTTTTGACGAGCACCGGTCCACCCCTCTGGTGCACTGGAGTGGCGCAGCCTCGGGACACTATTCCCCGGGACCGGGAATATCTAAGTAATATTTTTCTCAATTGTATGCCTGTCCTCGGACAGACAGAGATACAACTGAGCCGCAGTCTGTCTTCGAGGACAGAGACGCAACTGAGAGATGATTTGGATCCCCGCCCACCACAAAATTGGCAGGTAAGAATAAATTGACTTTATGCCAAACATAACTGAACTCCCCACATTTAAAAGATCAGAAGGTTGAACAATCATTAAAGGGTAACAAAGATCTTTTATTTATAATAATAATATTAAGATTTATGAATTAAAATATAACATCAAATTTTGTTTTTACTGAGAATTGTATTTAAGTGTGAAAAGTCTAGATATCGCTTTTTTAAAAAAAACGTTCGTATGTCAATTCTTTGTTCCTCTTTTTCTTTCGTTGCCTGACAGGTGTGAGGAAGGAGAAAAATCAAAATGAGAGAGTGAGATATGCATGTCGTCTGATTTTCTTCAATGTCCAGAAAGACGTATGAAGAAAAAAAAAAAAAAGAGAAGGTGAGAAAATTCATGTCGCATTGATGAGACGTCTAATTTAGACTCGTGACCCTCTTTAAAGCAACATTAAAGCGTATTTATGCATTTTGACGACTAAGAATAGGACCAACTTCGAATATTTTTTTCGTCTTCTTGTTGGTCAGTAAATAAGATTCTGTATTTATTTTTAGTTTTCGACTACGTCCGCATACGGTAAAAATATGTAAGACAGTTATCTAATGAAAAGGGATTTTCTATTGGTTAAATTCGTAAATATAAATTTTTATTTCATTGGCTCCTGAAAGGGTATATATGTGTGTAAAGTCGGATTTATTAAGCAATCAAATATTGAGAATCCGACAAGTGGCGTAGGGTTTCAAAAATTAAAGTTTAAAATAAGCAGTTGATTTGCCCATGTCAAGAAGATTAATGGAGGCCGAGAATAACGAGGAAACACGCGGGTTAATTTTTTAAAGTCTATAGTTTCAATGAATTGTCATAGAGAGGAAGCAGGAAGAATCTATCGTATCCTCGTCCAACTGGTCCTCATCAAAGGTAGAGAGTAAGCGCATCTCCTTGCAGAAAAAGTGGATTGAAAATAGTAAGGCTCTAGTAATCGACCAATATGCACGCGACTATATCACCTCCGGTGGTATCATGTCACTACCCAGTCTCACCATACCAGACTCCATTTCACCGAAATAGCTTGTCAGTCAGTCAGTTAAGTGTCATACGTGATACACGCTTGGGTGATCATGTCTCGAAAGAGACATGACTGACTGGGCAGAAGATTTTCCCGCAGTAGTTTGCCATTGCTTTTTGTGGTAGACTGGTTGCCGACCAAGGCTATAGAACCCAATCTGTCCTGCTATTTAACCCATTAGTTTAAAAAAAAAATTTCCTGTAAATACAAGTTTATAACATTTTCATCCGTGTTTGTGTTCCTTTCTTCTCGCCGGCGTCACAATATTGTTACGAATGTTACCAATTAAAATTGGGAAATTCCCAATAGTATATTCTTTTTTAAACTGATAGCAAGAGAACTAAATTTCAGAATATAATCACGTTTCTGTTTGAATTTACATTATTTTATATTAAAGGAACTTTTATTGGAGTTACCCACTCATTGTTGCGAAGCGTGGACGCATTTCAGTAAATACTTTGTTCCGAAGACAATATTTGACAGACACACGTGAGAGGACGAACGAACGAAAGAACGAAAAAACGAATGAACGAAGGAAGAAAGCACGAGCGAACGAAAGAAAGAAGCACGAACGAACGAAAGAAAGAAAGAAAGCACGTACGAACGAACGAACGAACGAACGAACGAACGAACGAACGAACGAACGAACGAACGAACGAACGAAAGGAAGAATGAAAGAACGAACGAACAAAAGAACGAACGTACGAAAGAAAGAACGAACGAACGAACGAACGAACAAACGAATGAACGAACAGACGAACGAACGAACGAAGAAACAAAAGAACAAACGAACAAAAGAACGAACGAACGAACGAACAAAAGAACGAACGAACGAATGAACGAACGAACGAAAGAAAGCACGAACGAAAGAACGAACGAACGAACGAACAAACAAACGAATGAACGAACAAACGAACGAAAGAATGAGCTAAAATACGAGAGAAAGAATGATAGAATATAATAAAGAACGAAAGTGTGAAAGAAAGAAGCAAGGGAAAAAAAAGGGAAATTAAGAAATTAGTGAAAGAAATAAAGAAATATGGAAATAACAACGCATAAAAAGATAAAAAACAAAGAAACGAACAAATGTAAATAAATAAATATATATTTTCAAAGCCAGAAATAAAAATTTACAAATAAGTTTATAAAACGTCATTGATTTGAAAACTTTTTGTTAAAACTGAGCATGTCTGTAAAAAAAAAAATACAATCAAAAGTGGCGGTTACCTACGAGTCCGTCGCAGTAGCCAATTTTAAAAGCAAATCCAACAAAACAATCTTGCTTGACTTTAAGTAAAAAGATGCTTTCAATTCCTCTTTTCGATTGCCACATTCCGATTATTATCGAAGCAGATGGTAAGAACCGATAACAATTTATTTTTGTGCCCTTCAGCGTCTATCAAACCAAGTCGTCTGAAAATACATTTTGATCATAGAAAACGACAACATCTCGCATCCATTATCCAAAAGAATATGCAGGCCTAAAAATATCGAGGGTAATTGGCGCATTTGACATTTCTTTCTTTGGCGCAATCATCGCTTAAGGTAAATCGAATTTGAATTGGATTTACCTTCTGTTGCTTCTATGCTCTCAAACCTGATGTCGTTTGAAAGTTGGATAAAATATTCAAATAACACACCGAGTCTAATCAACAAGTCTATAGCTGAATAACGAAAAAAAGCATTTGACATATATGGATACCAAATTACGAACTGCCTTTTTGGCTGGCGGAGATTATCATTTTTTAAAAAATCATTTCACCCCAAGCAAGGCATTTCAGTTCCAATGTTGCGCAGGGAGTGACATAAGAAAGAGTGGTTAGGGTGTTACATAGGGGAAAGTGATGAGAAAGAGTGGTTAGGGGGTTACATAGGGGAAAGTGATGAGAAAAAATGGTTAGGGGGTTACACAGGGGAAAGTGATGAGAAAGAATGGTTAGGGGGTTACACAGGGGAAAGTGATGAGAAAGAATGGTTAGGGGGTTACATAGGGGAAAGTGATGAGAAAGAGTGGTTAGGGGGTTACACAGGGGAAAGTGATGAGAAAGAGTGGTTAGGGGGTTACATAGGGGAAAATGATGAGAAAGAGTGGTTAGGGGGTTACATAGGGGAAAGTGATGAGAAAGAGTGGTTAGGGTGTTACATAGGGGAAGGTGATGAGAAAGAGTGGTTAGGGGGTTACACAGGGGAAGGTGATGAGAAAGAGTGGTTAGGGGTTACACAGGGGAAGGTGATGAGAAAGAGTGGTTAGGGTGTTACATAGGGGAAAGTGATGAGAAAGAGTGGTCAGGGGGTTACATAGGGGAGAGAGGAAGGTGATGAGAAAGAGTGGTTAGGGTGTTACATAGGGGAAGGTGATGAGAAAGAGTGGTTAGGGTGTTACATAGGGAAAGTGATGAGAAAGAGTGGTTGAACAACACATAGGGGAAAGTGATGAGAAAAGAGTGGTTAGGGGTTACATAGGGGGAAGGTGATAAAGAAGAGTGGTTAGGGTGTTACATAGGGAAGGTGATGAGAAAGAGTGGTTAGGGGGTTACACAGGGGAAGGTGATGAGAAAGAGTGGTTAGGGTGTTACATAGGGAAAGGTGATGAGAAAGAGTGGTTGGGGGGTTACACAGGGAAAGGTGATGAGAAAGAGTGGTTAGGGTGTTACATAGGGGAAGGTGATGAGAAAGAGTGGTTAGGGGGGGTTACACAGGGGGAAGGTGATGAGAAAGAGTGGTTAGGGGTTACATGAGGAAGGTGATGAGAAAAGTGGTTGGGTGTTACATAGGGGAAGGTGATGAGAAAGAGTGGTTAGGGTGTTACATAGGGGAAAGTGATGAGAAGAGTGGTTAGGGTGTTACATAGGGGAAAGTGATGAAAAAGAGTGGTTAGGACTGCATAGGGGAAGGTGATGAGAAAGAGTGGTGAGGTTACATAGGGGAAGGTGATGAGAAAGAGTGGTTAGGGGGTTACACAGAGAGGAGGTGATGAAAGTGTGGTTAGGGTGTTACATAGGGAAGGTGATGAGAAAGAGTGGTTGAGGTTACACAGGGGAAGGTGATGAGAAAGAGTGGTTAGGGTGTTACATAGGGGAAGGTGATGAGAAGAGTGGTTAGGGGGTTACACAGGGGAAGGTGATGAGAAAGAGTGGTTAGGGTTACATAGGGGAAGGTGATGAGAAAGAGTGGTTGGTGTTACATAGGGGAAAGTGATATGAGAGAAAGAGTGGTTAGGGGTTACATAGGGGAAGGTGATGAGAAAGGAGTGGTTAGGGTGTTACATAGGGGAAGGTGATGAAGAGTGGTTGGGGGTTACATAGGGGAAAGTGATGAGAAGAGTGGTTAGGGTGTTACATAGGGGAAAGTGATGAGAAAGAGTGGTTGGTGTTACATACGGAAAGTGATGAGAAAGATTGGTTAGGGTGTTACATACGGGAAGGTGATGAGAAAGATTGGTTAGGGTGTTACATAGGGGAAAGTGATGAGAAAAGGTAGTTAGGGTGTTACATAGGGGAAAGTGATGAGGAAAGAGTGGTTAGAGTGTTACATAGGGGAAAGTGATGAGAAAGAGTGGTTAGGGTGTTACATACGGGAAGGTGATGAGAAAAGAGTGGTTAGGGTGTTACATAGGGGAAAGTGATGAGAAGAGTGGTCAGGGGGTTACATAGGGGAAGGTGATGAGAAGAGTGGTTAGGGTGTTACATAGGGGAAGGTGATGAAAGAGTGGTTAGGGTGTTACATAGAGGAAAGTGATGAGAAAGAGTGGTTAGGGTGTTACAGAAGAGTGATGAGAAAGAGTGGTTAGGGGGTTGCACAGGGGAAAGTGATGAGAAAGAATGGTTGGGGTTACATGGGAGGGGCAGTGAGAAAGAGTGGTTAGGGTACAGGGGAAAGTGATGAAAGAGTGGTTGGGGGGTTGCATGAGGAAGGTGATGAGAAAGAGTGGTTAGGGTGTTACATGCAGGAAGGTGGTAGAGAAAGAGTGGTTAGGGGGTTACACAGGGGAAGGTGATGAGAAAGAGTGGTTAGGGGGTTACATAGGGGAAAGTGATGAAAAAGTGGTTAGAGAGTGTTACATAGGGAAAGTGATGAGAAAGAGTGGTTAGGGTGTTACATACGGGAAGGTGATGAGAAGAGTGGTTAGGGTGTTACATACGGGAAGGTGATGAAAAGATTGGTTGGGGTGTTACATGAGGAAAGTGATGAGAAAGAGTGGTTAGGGTGTTACATACGGGAAGGTGATGAAAAGTGGTTAGGTGTTACATACGGGAAGGTGATGAGAAAGGATTGGTTAGGGTGTTACATGAGGGAAAGTGATGAGAAAGAGTGGTTAGGGTGTTACATAGGGGAAAGTGATGAGAAAGAGTGGTTAGAGTGTTACATAGGAAGAAGTGATGAGAAAAGTGGTTAAGGGTGTTACATACAGGAAGGTGATGAGAAAGATTGGTTAAGTGTACATACGGGAAGGTGATGAGAAAGATTGGTTAGGGTGTTACATGGGGAAAGTGATGAAAAAGTGGTTAGGGTGTTACATAAGGAAAGTGATGAGAAAGTGGTCAGGGGGTTACATAGGGGAAGGTGATGAGAAAGAGTGGTTAGGGTGTTATGGGGAAGGTGATGAGAAAGAGTGGTTAGGGTGTTACATAGGGGAAAGTGATGAGAGTGGTTAGGGTGTTACATAGGGGAAAGTGATGAAGAGTGGTTAGGGGTTACATAGGGGAAGGTGATGAGAAAGAGTGGTTAGGGTGTTACATAGGGGAAGGTGATGAGAAAGAGTGGTTAGGGGGTTACACAGGGGAAGGTGATGAGAAAGAGTGGTTAGGGTGTTACATAGGGAAAGGTGATGAGAAAGAGTGGTTAGGGGGTTACACAGGGGAAGGTGATGAGAAAGAGTGGTTAGGGTGTTACATAGGGGAAGGTGATGAGAAAGAGTGGTTAGGGGGTTACACAGGGGAAGGTGATGAGAAAGAGTGGTTAGGGGTTACATAGGGGAAGGTGATGAGAAAGAGTGGTTAGGGTGTTACATAGGGAAAGGTGATGAGAAAGAGTGGTTAGGGTGTTACATAGGGGAAAGTGATGAGAAAGAGTGGTTAGGGTGTTACATAGGGGAAAGTGAGAAAGAGTGGTTAGGGGTTACATGGGGAGAGGTGATGAGAAAGAGTGGTTAGGGGGTTACATAGGGGAAGGTGATGAGAAAGAGTGGTTAGGGGGTTACATGCAGGAAGGTGATGAGAAGAGTGGTTAGGGTGTTACATAGGGGAAGGTGATGAGAAAGAGTGGTTAGGGGGTTACACAGGGGAAGGTGATGAGAAAAGAGTGGTTAGGGTGTTACATAGGGGAAGGTGATGAGAAAGAGTGGTTAGGGGGTTACACAGGGGAAGGTGATGAGAAAGAGTGGTTAGGGGTTACATAGGGGAAGGTGATGAGAAAAGAGTGGTTAGGGTGTTACATAGGGGAAAGTGATGAAGAGTGGTTAGGGGGGTTACATGGGGAAGGTGATGAGAAAGAGTGGTTAGGGTGTTACATAGGGGAAGGTGATGAGAAAGAGTGGTTAGGGGGTTACATAGGGGAAAGTGATGAGAAAGAGTGGTTAGGGTGTTACATGAGGAAAGTGATGAGAAAGAGTGGTTAGGGTGTTACATACGGAAAGTGATGAGAAAGATTGGTTAGGGTGTTACATGCAGGAAGGTGATGAGAAAGATTGGTTAGGGTGTTACATAGGGGAAAGTGATGAGAAAGAGTGGTTAGGGTGTTACATGAGGAAAGTGATGAGAAAGAGTGGTTAGTGTGTTACATAGGGGAAAGTGATGAGAAAAGAGTGGTTAGGGTGTTACATACGGGAAAGGTGATGAGAAAGAGTGGTTAGGGTGTTACATACGGGAAGGTGATGAGAAAGATTGGTTAGGGTGTTACATAGGGAAAGTGATGAGAAGAGTGGTTAGGGTGTTACATACGGGAAGGTGATGAGAAAGAGTGGTTAGGGTGTTACATACGGGAAGGTGATGAGAAAAGATTGGTTAAGAGATTTACATAGGGGAAAGTGATGAGAAAGAGTGGTTAGGGTGTTACATGGGGAAAGTGATGAGAAGAGTGGTTAGAGTGTTACATAGGGGAAAGTGATGAGAAAAGAGTGGTTAGGGTGTTACATACAGGAAGGTGATGAGAAAGATTGGTTAGGGTGTTACATGCAGGAAGGTGATGAGAAAGATTGGTTAGGGTGTTACATGGGGAAAGTGATGAGAAAGAGTGGTTAGGGTGTTACATGCAGGAAGGTGATGAGAAAGAGTGGTTAGGGTGTTACATGCAGGAAGGTGATGAGAAAGATTGGTTAGGGTGTTACATGGGGAAAGTGATGAGAAAGAGTGGTTAGGGTGTTACATAGAGGAAAGTGATGAGAAGAGTGGTTAGGGTGTTACATAGGGGAAAGTGATGAGAAAGAGTGGTTAGAGTGTTACATAGGGGAAAGTGATGAGAAGAGTGGTTAGGGTGTTACACATACGGGAAGGTGATGAGAAAGAGTGGTTAGGGTGTTACATGCAGGAAGGTGATGAGAAAGATTGGTTAGGGTGTTACATAGGGTAAAGTGATGAGAAAGAGTGGTTAGAGTGTTACATAGGGGAAAGTGATGAGAAAGAGTGGTTAGGGTGTTACATGGGGAAGGTGATGAGAAAGAGTGGTTAGGGTGTTACATAGGGGAAAGTGATGAGAAAAGAGTGGTTAGGGTGTTACATGCAGGAAGGTGATGAGAAAGATTGGTAAAGGGTGTTACATAGGGGAAAGTGATGAAAAGTGGTTAGGGTGTTACATAGGGGGAAAGTGATGAAGAGTGGTTAGGGGGTTGCACAGGGGAAAGTGATGAGAAAGAATGGTTAGAGGGTTACATGGGGAACTGATGAGAAAGAGTGGTTAGGGTGTTACACAGGGGAAAGTGATGAAAAGTGGTTAGGGGGTTGCATAGGGGAAAGTGATGAGAAAGAGTGGATTGGGGGGTTACATGGGGGAACTGATGAGAAAGCGTGGTTAGGGTGTTACACAGGGGAAAGTGATGAGAAAGAGTGGTTAGGAAATTTGCATAGGGAAAGTGATGAGAAAGAGTGGTTAGGGTGTTACATGAGGAAGGTGATGAGAAAGAGTTGTTAGGGGGTTACATAGGGAAGGTGATGAGAAAGAGTGGTTAGGGTGTTACATAGGGGAAAGTGATGAGAAGTGTGGTTAGGGTGTTACATAGGGAAAGTGATGAGAAAGAGTGGTAGAAATATTTTAGGGAAGTGATGGAGAGTGGTGGGGACTTTTATAGGGAAAGTGATGAGAAAAGTGGTTGATGTTTGCAGGAGGAAGTAATGGAGAAAAGGAGTGGCTAAGGTTACAAAGGGAAGGTGATAAGAAAGAGTGGCAAGGAGTGTTATGAAGTGATGTCAGTAGAGTATTTTACAAAGGAAGTGAGAAAGAGTGGTTAGGGTGTTACATAGGGGAAAGTGATGAGAAAGAGTGGTTAGGGTGTTACATGAGGAAAGTGATGAGAAAGAGTGGTTAGGGGGTTACATAGGGGAACTGATGAAGAGTGGTTAGAGATTATTTACATGGGGAAGGTGATGAGAAAGAGTGGTTAGGGTGTTACATAGGGGAAAGCGATGAAGAGTGGTTAGAGTGTTACATGGGGGAAATGATGAGAAAGAGTGGTTGAGGTGTTACACGGGGAAGGTGATGAGAAAGAGTGGTTAGGAGGTTACATAGAGGAAAGTGATGAGAAAGAGTGGTTAGGGTGTTACATGGGGAAGGTGATGAGAAAGAGTGGTTAGGGTGTTACATAGGGAAAGGTGATGAGAAAGAGTGGATGGGAGGTTACATGAGGAAAGTGATGAGAAAGAGTGGTTAGGGTGTTACATGGAAAGTGATGAGAAAGAGTGGTTAGGGGTTACACAGGGGAAGGTGATGAGAAAGAGTGGTTAGGGTGTTACATAGGGGAAAATGATGAAGAGTGGTTAGGGTGTTACATAGGGGAAGGTGATGAGAAAGAGTGGATTTAGGAGGTTACATAGAGGAAAGTGATGAGAAAGAGTGGTTAGGGTGTTACATAGGGGAAGGTGATGAGAAAGAGTGGTTAGGGTGTTACATAGGGGAAAGTGATGAGAAGAGTGGTTGGGGTGTTACATAGGGAAAGTGATGAAGAGTGGTTAGAGTGTTACATAGGGGAAAGTGATGAGAAAGAGTGGTTAGGGTGTTACATACGGGAAGGTGATGAGAAAGAGTGGTTAGGGTGTTGCATACGGGAAGGTGATGAGAAAGATTGGTTAGGGTGTTACATAGGGTAAAGTGATGAGAAAGAGTGGTTAGAGAGTGTTACATAGGGGAAAGTGATGAAGAAGAGTGGTTAGGGTGTTACATAGGGGAAAGTGATGAGAAAGAGTGGTTGGGGTGTTTACATAGGGGAAAGTGATATGAGAAGAGTGGTTAGGGTGTTACATACGGGAAGGTGATGAGAAAGATTGGTAAAGGGTGTTACATGAGGAAAGTGATGAAGAGTGGTTAGGGTGTTACATAGGGGAAAGTGATGAGAAAGAGTGGTTAGGGGGGTTGCTGAGGAAAGTGATGAGAAAGAATAGTTGAAAGTTTACATGGAGAAAGTGATGAGAAAGAGTGGTTGAGGACATACATAGGGGAAAGTGATGAAAAGTGGTTAGGGAGTTACATAGGGGAACTGATGAGAAAGAAGTGGGTAGGGGTGTTTTTGGGGGAAAGTAGTGAGAAAGAGTGGTTGGGGGGGGTTGCATAGGGGAAAGTGATGAAGAGTGGTTAGGGTGTTGCACTTAGGGGAAGGTGATGAGAAAGAGTTGTTAGGGGGTTACATAGGGAAGGTGATGAGAAAGAGTGGTTAGGGTGTTACATAGGGAAAGTGATGAAAGTGTGGTTAGGGTGTTACATAGGGGAAAGTGATGAGAAAGAGTGGTTAGGGTGTTACATAGGGGAAAGTGATGAGAAAGAGTGGTTAAGGGGTTACATAGGGGAAGTGATGAGAAAGAGTGGTTAGGGTGTTACATAGAGGAAAGTGATGAGAAAGAGTGGTTAGGGGGTTACATAGGGGAAGGTGATGAGAAAGAGTGGTTAGGGTGTTACATAGGGGAAGGTGATGAGAAAGAGTGGTTAGGGTGTTACATAGGGGAAGGTGATGAGAAAGAGTGGTTAGGGTGTTACATAGGGGAAAGTGATGAGAAAGAGTGGTTAGGGTGTTACATAGGGGAAAGTGATGAGAAAGAGTGGTTAGGGGGTTACATAGGGGAACTGATGAGAAAGAGTGGTTAGGGTGTTACATAGGGGAAGGTGATGAGAAAGAGTGGTTAGGGTGTTACATAGGGGAAAGCGATGAGAAAGAGTGGTTAGGGTGTTACATAGGGGAAATGATGAGAAAGAGTGGTTAGGGTGTTACATAGGGGAAGGTGATGAGAAAGAGTGGTTAGGAGGTTACATAGAGGAAAGTGATGAGAAAGAGTGGTTAGGGTGTTACATAGGGGAAGGTGATGAGAAAGAGTGGTTAGGGTGTTACATAGGGGAAGGTGATGAGAAAGAGTGGTTAGGAGGTTACACAGGGGAAAGTGATGAGAAAGAGTGGTTAGGGTGTTACATAGGGGAAAGTGATGAGAAAGAGTGGTTAGGGGTTACACAGGGGAAGGTGATGAGAAAGAGTGGTTAGGGTGTTACATAGGGGAAAATGATGAGAAAGAGTGGTTAGGGTGTTACATAGGGGAAGGTGATGAGAAAGAGTGGTTAGGAGGTTACATAGAGGAAAGTGATGAGAAAGAGTGGTTAGGGTGTTACATAGGGGAAGGTGATGAGAAAGAGTGGTTAGGGTGTTACATAGGGGAAGGTGATGAGAAAGAGTGGTTAGATATAGGAGATGTCAGAAGGCGGTGATTGACGGGTAAGAATACCGAGGATGAGGGTTGCATGAGGGTTGCGTACATGGGAAGAGTGTTTGAGAGCATGGGTGCGAGTTAGTGTGTTAGGAGTTGTCTATTGACCTTACATTTAAAGTTCTGGAGATTGTAGCTGTCGGGGAAGCAAGTTTACGGAAGGGAATTCCATAGGCGAGAAGTGCGAGAAAAGTAGCTGTGGAGTAGAAATTGCGGTTACAGATTATCTGTTTCACTGTAAAAGGGTGGGACCTAGTTGCTAATCTAGTATCTCATGCAAATTCATACCTAGGGGGCACCATCTCTCAGCTGCGTTTCTGTCCTCGGGCAGTGTGTGACTCATTTGTTTCTCTGTCCGAGGACGGTTGGGAAGCTGAGAAGAGAAAAAAAATACTGTGGGGTGCCTCGTCCTGGGGAACAGATCCCTGAAATTGGAGCCCACCTATTTCACTACAGGGGCGGATCGGTGGTCGCCACCGAGGCCAGCGTAACCGATCTTTGCAGCTGCTGGGTAATTTTTGGCCCTGGATCGAGCGTACGATTAACTCACCTTGTGTCACATCATGCTTCAGTGGGGAGACGAGGTAAATATCATCCCTACATAGGAGGGGACACTTCGACATGGAGTAATGGCGATTTTCTAATCGTGGCTTAATCGCCGGAAGTAAGTAGAACCCGGTTAGGATCGAACACACTTTCAGTCGTAATTGTTCTAGCGAGACAACCTTGCTAACTATTACACCACGTGGTGTAATAGTTCAGTCAGTTAAGTGCCATACGTGAAACACGCTTGGGCGATCATGTCTCGAAAGAGACATGACTGAGTAGAAGAACCAATTACAATGAAATATTTATCATTTGTCATATAAAGAAATCACTATGAAAACAAATTCTTTTATTCATAAATTTCAACAAGACATTTTGTTACTCATTTACAAATTTTAAAAAATGCATTTCCTGGCTAATTCTTTCATTTGCACTTGTCATTAGTCAGTTGAGTGTCATACGTGATACACTCTTTGGGCGATCATGTCTCGAAAGATACATGACTGACTGAGCAGATGATTATCCCGCAATAGGTTGCAATTTCTTTCTGCGGTAGACTGGTTGCCAGCCTAGGCTATAGAACCCAATTTATCCTGTTATTCAACCCATAACTGGAGGGAAAAGACGGTAGACTGGTTGCCAGCCAAGGCTATAGAACCCAATCTGTCCTGTTATTTAACCCATAACTGGAAGGAAGAGACGGATTAATACCTTTCCCAAGGGTATTTGCGCGTAAGTGAATGCAATGAATTCAACTGGAATTCGAACTCGGCTCCCCGATCTCTCGTTCCGAGCCGATATCCACTATACCACAACGCACATCCTACTAGTAATAGTTACCAAGCCGAAAGTATGAAGCGCCTAATGAAGATCGAACTCGCTTTCTTTTATGTGCCTTCAGGACGTCGGGATCAAGGCCCTCCACATTTTCCTGTTTGTTGTTGCTCTTGATATATTTTGTCCTGTTATATCTCTCAAACTCTGCTTTGCCATCCTTTTGTTTAAGCCCATCAAGTATGTCACGTTCAGTTTTCCCCTGTCTCTCTTTCACTATATTCGCCCTATGAGTATCAGATTCCCCGAGCCCTTCTTCCTCGTTACGTGTCCCAGAAACTTCTGCTAGCTCTTCCTGTTAAGTGTAACCTTGCCGTTGTTTACATTACTTAACGTAAATTGATCTAGTGTGAAGACTTTTCTAATCATTATACCACGTAGCACTACCCATAGTTTGCAAACTTGTCTCGCTAGATGTGTGCTCTATCTAAGTTACGCTTAGTAAATCGTTATATCTACTGAGGTCAATAGGCGCTTCGGCGTAATCTAATGGTCAGCAAGCCTGTCGCGCTAGATCAATTTAAGAATGAGTAGTGAGTTCGATCCTCACTGAGTTGGTTCTTACTTTCGACTTCTCTACTTGCACTAAAGAGGGAGGGTCGGTTGAATTTTTACATTGAATAAATTATTTGCGTATAATAATGATTTAATGATAAAAATATAACTTCAAACAAAATATAACTTCTACAAGTTTACAACATAAAACACACATATCACTGCCTCTAGTCATCACGTCCAAACAAACATTTCTCTCCTACCACCAACCTTACATTATTTAATAGTAGAAATGAAGCATTGGAAGTTTTTAAAATAGCAAGAGTCTCATGCGATTTTCAGTCGCGTGCCGCACAGAGCTTGGAATGAACGCTTCTTTTCCAAATGTAACATAAAATAAATTTGTCTATATTTTTGAGATGAGGTAGTATTTACAGTATTTAAAGTATTCAGACTATTGTCCTCATCTTGGTCGCCATTTGTACATTTTGGTCGTTGTACGCTCCGGCCTTCTTCAGGTGCTAGCAATTTCGAAATTTTCTAAAAGAAAAAAAAAAAATGAAAAGAATAGTAATTAAATATTTCGTCTGCAGAAATGCGATAAAACGTCTCATATCAAAAGATTGTCCCTTTTATTTGGTCACTTGTTGAAAAAAGAGTTGAAATGATAAATCTCAGGTGAGAAAATGACCACACACAAGAGCATGATAAGCAACAATGAAAATTTAGCTGATTGGGCCAGACTATGCCCCTTAGTGATAGTGAGAGGTAATAACACTAAGCAGGAAGAAGGTGGGTTTGATCAGGTGACCAAAAGAAGGAGAAGGCTGAGGTAGAATTCCAAAGAGGGAAGAGGAGCTTGCCAATAGTTGAACATTTACAGGGAGAGCCGTGATTGGTTGTTTGGGGAACACTTTGGCAGCCGTGAGGCTTACAATAAACGAAACCTGTAAATTCTCGCTATTCTATATGCTGTACGAGCGATATGTGGTTTTGCCAGTAGATTTGTTAAGGCCTGGCAGGTGGTATACGGGAGTACACCACTTCCAATTGACAATCGAGCAGCAGCAGCATAGGTTGTTAACCCAGGAGGATGGTCAGTCAGTTAAGTGTCATATGTGATACACGCTTTGGGCGATCATGTCTTGAAAGGGACATGACTGACTGGGCAGAAGAATATCCCGCAGTAGGTTGCCATTACTTTCTGCGGTAGACTGGTTGCCAGCCAAGACTATAGAACCCAATCTGTCCTGTTATTTAACCCATAACTGGTGGGAAGAGACGGATTAATACCTTTCCCAACGGTATTTGTGCGGAAGTGAATGCAAGGAATTCAACTGGAATTCGAACTCGGCCCCTCGATTTGTATGCATTATTTTTTCTTGAGTTACCTCCCTTGGATGTGCGTTGTGGTACAGTGGATATCGACTCGGAACGAGAAACCGGGAAGCCGAGTTCTTTCGAGACATGATAGCCCAAGCGTGTATCACGTATGGCACTCAACTGACTGACTGACTTATGTTTTAGTTATGTAATATGGGGAAAAGCCTTTGCAAAGGAACTCAAACCTATATGAAGAAAAAGAAAGTATTCGTGTTCTACAGTTTGCGTGATTTTATTCGAGTTGCTTTGGCTAGAGGGGAGGTGAATTGCGTGATTATATTTGAATTGCTTTGATTACAGGTGTAACAGTGATTCCAAAGTATGGCCAGCATCATTAGATTAAATAGGCCTCGAGCAGAGGGAGTTAAAGAGTCCGCGAGCCATCTTAAATATTATAAAGAGACGGCCATGCAAAAAATTCTAAAGTCGTTATAGAACCACTGGGCTAGATAAAGAGAGAGTTATTGCCTGCTGACAAGAACGGAAGTGTCAGGCGAACGCGTTGGACACGAGTACACTATTAAACCCTATTTATGTTCCAATCACAAACTGTGTGTACTAGAGTTATCTAAAGGAGATAAGAAAAAAAATTAAAGGGAGTTTTCAAGTAGAAATACTTACGAACGCTGTGCTACCCCAGGCTATTAGTATCTCTGGTGAGATCTGTGCAGTTGCTACACAGAAACAAATTGATCTGTCTAAGGTGTGTAGGAGAGAATCAATTAGAACATTAAGGGAGGTTAACCACATTGTCCCTAATTGAACTGCCGCTGGGACGTTCGGCCTTTGGAGTGTCCATTCCGCTTCATCCATATTATCAAGCGAAAGAAATATATGAGGAACGAGTCTCACTCCTAGAAACAGTAAAGAAATGCTTAAGTAATTGGACGGAATTATGGGAATGAGTGGTGGACAAATTCACTGAAAGTACCGTAGAGAAAATATCAAAGTAGCTAGAGCCTATAAACAGAATTAGCCTGGATCAATAGAAAAAAACTTTAGGAGAGAGTGCAGTTGGGGATAATGAAGTGGTCAGCATCAATAGATACCCTGATAATTATTGATTCTATAGTGATGGCAATATGGAAACTAAAAAAGTATAAGGGGAAATCAGTTGATGGTGTTCTGTCGAATTCGCAGCAGATTGAGGAGGGGGTGCCGTTCAGGGTTCATTACCCAAACACGTTGAATCGAAGCGAAAACGAAACAGGCTGGAATCGACGGAGGAGGAAGACCAGAATCTGATATTTGCTGATGAGGGACCGAAGCATTCTATTATGGAGAAGATAAAAGTGGCCAAACAAGGCAGACCGTAAACAAAAACAGAAAAAAAAAAGAAGGGAACTTTTAAGGGGGTGCTGAAAACCCCATATATACACGATGCATGAAAATAACAGGAGAAGAAAGACATTTAAAGCGTTGCATGATATACAGAGGAAGAGAGCTTTTAAAAATCCTGCATAATGCATGCTAGATCGATTGATAGTCAGTAATGGGATTTAAATTTTCTTTTTGTGTTTTTTGCGAGTAAATGAGAGGAAAGGTAAGAGAGAAATGTGAAATTGTTTGGAAAGGTGCTAGTAAATTGGAGAGAAACTAGATGGCAGGAAAACACTAATTTTTGATAGACTTATGATATTTTTTTTTTTTTTTTTGTAAGCGTTTCACCCCGAGCAAGGCATGTCACTGCCACTACTGTGCAGGGGGCTACTTAGAGAGGAGAAAGGCTGGTTAAATATAGGAAATAACAGAGGGTGGGTGATAGGCGGGTGAGGATACCGAGAATGAGGGTTGGGTAGATGAGAGTGTTGTGAGAATAGTTGGGAGTTAGTGTGATAGGAGGTGTCTATTGACCCTACATTTAAACACCTGGAGATTGTAATTGTCGGGAAAGCAGACTTGTGGAAGGGAGTTCCACAGGCGGGAAGCGCGAGAAAAGAAGCTGTTGGAGTAGAATTTACGGTTACATCTTATTTGTTTAACTGTAAAAGGGCGGGACCTAGTTGCTAATCTAGTATCTCGTGTAAATTCGTGCTTGGGCGGCACCAGTGATCTAAGCTCATCGGAGCAGAAAGTACTTGTAGAAGAGGCACAGGGAAGCTACATCACGCCGGTGTGAGAGCGGCTGCAGCCGGTTTGCCAAGTTAGTATCAACCACGTTACAGATCCTCCTTTGTATTTTGTCAAGAAGCCCAAGGAGAGCAGCAGGGGCACCCGACCAGATATGGCAGCAATATTCAATATACTGATGACCAAACGAATGAACGCAGAAGAAAATGGTAATTAGGTTTTTTCACCTGGTAGAGAGGTAAAGCAAAAGAGACTATCCAGATAGGGACTATTGGTCAAGACTGAGATTAACTGACGGCACATTCTAAGGAACTCAAAAAAAAAAAAAGAAAATATTTTTACGACCACAGAAAACGAACGACCGGCTTAGATAATACTTTTACGACCATTATACATGGAGCTGTCACTGGGCGCGAAATTCAGTCGATTGATGAGAGATGACTTTTAAGAGCAGACAGTCTCCCAAAATAAAATACGAAAAGAATAGTAATTAAATTTTTTATCTGCTGAAATGCGACAAAACGTCTCAAATCAAAGGTTTGTCCCTTTTATTTTGTCACTTGTTGGCAAAGTGGTTGAAATGATAAACTCAATGTGTGAAAACGACCACACGCAAAAGCATGAGAAGCAATAATCAAAATTTTGCCGTTTGGGCTGGACTATGCCTCTCAAGAAGTTATGGGGGAGAGGGAATCCCACAAAGCAGGAAGAAGACAGGCTTGATCAGGTGACCAAAAAAGAAAAAAAGGCTCAAGTAGAATTCTAATGAAGGAGAAAGAAATCTCCCATTCATGGACATTTTCAGAGAGAACCCTGAATGGTTGCTTGGGGAAGTCTAGCATTCCTAGACCACGTCATACCATACCACCGCTGGATGCAGTGTTCCAAATAATTTGAAGATTTTGAATGGCAAAGTCAGAGGGGGTGCAGACAGAAGAGGGTACAGACATAAAGGGGATGCAGATCAGAGAGCGAGAGCGAGAGAGAGAGAGAGAGAGAGAGAGAGAGAGGGAGAGACGAGACCACCGCTTTGCCTGATCTGATGTGATTCGCCGCCCTTAAGAAAAGAAATAAAAAACACCGAGTAAAGCCTTGTCCTAGAAGTCTCATTAAAAACCAAATCAACAAACGCTGTGTCACGGTAATCGGGAAGGTTCGATAGTTATTGCAGGGAGAATATAGTCCTGCGTGGGCCGTCAATAACTGTAAAAACAATTTTGTATCCAGGAATCGTATATAAATATTTTTCTTTCATCCAAGTTAATTTTTTTCGTGTGACTTTACTCCGACCGGACCAAACCAAGTCATTCATTCCAGTCGACCATTCGGACCAAGCCAGTTTTGAGATCAACTAACACAACGTGTGACGGGATAGAACTTGGGCCGAAGCGATCATCTCCACGATCATATGAGGAGACAGAGTTTGAATGCGGACCAGCCACGGGAGTAGACGTCAAAAAATCAGGGGGGGGGGGCGGAAAAATATTTAAAAAATGATTTTCTAAATAAATAAATAAACGCTTAAAAAGTAAGAGTAAGTGGTTTCTAAAAGATCTCAATTCCACCACTGTTTCGGAAGATTGTGTTGCGCCAGTTTTACATTTGGAGAAAGTGGGCCTGCCTTTATTCGATGATCGAAGTTGAGTGAAAGGAGGCGCCGGTAAGAAACACATAAATATATAATTCTTAAAATAAGTAGAATTGAGATAATTCATTGTTTTACACAATTATTGACGATACTTCAAGTTAACAGACGTAAGAGAATGGACTGTGTAAATGGAATTGTCAGAAAGGTTATTGATTTGGGTATAATATCTTTAAAGACAGATTAAAGACTTGCAGACAGCATTGTTTAAGTAATAAAAAATAGATTTAAATCTTATGATTCTACAACATAAGAATGGGCATAAAAAGCTAATGTAGACGGTTTTTTTTATTTAATCATGTCACCCCAAGCAAGGCATTCCACTGCCACTATAGCGCAGGGGGTTACACAGGGCGATAGACGAGTTAGGATGTACATAGGGGGAGAGTTGGAGAGAATGGGAGGGTTAGTGTGTTAGGAGGTGTCTAGTGACCTTACATTTAAACTCCTGGAGGTTATAGCCGTCGGGGAAGCAAGCATGCGGAAGGGAATTCCACAGACGGGAAGTGCGAGAAAAGAAACTGATGGAGTAGAAATTGCGGTTACATTTCATCGGTTTCACTGTAAAAGGGTGGGACCTAGTTGCCAATCTAGTATCTCGTGCAAACTCACACCTAGGGGGCACCAGTGATTTAAGTTCATCGGAGCAGAAGCCATGAAAGTATTTATAGAAGAGGCACAGGGAAGCCACGTCACGCCGGTGAGAGAGTGACTGCAGGCGGTCAGCTAAGTCGGGATCAATCACGTTACAGATTTTTCGCTGTATTTTGTCAAGAAGCCCGGTTTGTAAAAAGATGATTTTAAGATGACACAAAATTCTATACTTGATGATGGAATTGTTGTTGTTATTGCATTATTTTGATTATTTTCTGCTGAGCAATGGCTGAAAAGCTAAATTATATATGATTAACTTTTTTTTTTCTATTTAATGAAACAAAGAAAGAAAAAAAAGGGCGAACGAATATATGGACGAACAAACAAAATGACGAACGGACGAACGAACGAAAGGACGAAAGAACGGACGAAAAAAAAAAAAACGTAAACGGACGACGAAAAGAAAAAAGAAAGGACGAACGAAAGCAAGAACGAAAAGACGAGGAAAAAAAAGACGGGCGACGAAAAGAAAAAAGAAAGGACGGACGAGCGGACGGACGAAAAGAAGAAAGAAAAGATATAGAGACGGACGGACGGACGAAAGAAAGAAAGGACGGACGGAAAGAAGAAAAGACGAACGAAAGAAAGAAAGGACGAAAGGAAGAAAGAAAGGAAGGACTAAAGGAAAAAAAAAAAAAAAAGAAAGGACGGACTGCGAAAGGAAAAAAGAAAAAATGGCCAAAGAGGCGCACGAGAGAAAGAAAGAAAGAAAGAAAGAAAGAAAGAAAGAAAGAAAGAATGGACAGACGGACAAAAGATAGGAAGAAAGGACGTACGGACGGATGAACGAAAGGAAGAAAGAAAGAAAGAAAGAAAGAAAGATAGAAAGAACAGATGGAAGGACGGAAGGAAGGAAGAAAGAAAGGACGAAAGAAAGAAAGAAAGGACGAAAGAAAGAAAGAAAGAAAGAAAGAAAGAAAGAACGAAAGAAAGAAAGAAAGAAAGAAAGAAAGGACGGATGGACGGACGGACGGAAGGAAAGAAGAAAGAAAGGACGGAAGGACGAAAGTAAGAAAGAAAGAACGGACGAACGAAAGAAAGAAAGAAAGAAAGAACAGATGGAAGGACGGAAGGAAGGAAGAAAGAAAGGACGAAAGAAAGAAAGAAAGAAAGAAAGAAAGAAAGAAAGAAAGAAAGAAAGAAAGAAAGAAAGAAAGGACGGATGGACGGACGGACGGACGGAAGGAAAGAAGAAAGAAAGGACGGAAGGACGAAAGTAAGAAAGAAAGAAAGAAAGAAAGAAAGAAAGAAAGAAAGAAAGGGCGGACGGAAGGAAGAAAGAAAGAACGGACAGACGGACGGAAGAAAGGAAGAAGGAAAGGACGGACCGACGAACGGACAGACGAACAAACGGAAAGAAAGAAGAAATGACAATCGAATGAACAGAAGGAAAGAAGAAATGACAATCAAACGAACAGAAGGAAGGTTGAACAAGCGAAAGGAAGGAAGGGAGGACGAACGAAAAGAAGGACGAACGAAGGACTCATTGCACCTTCTCAGGCTAATGTTTTCCACTGACATGATGTAGAAAAATAAAATACTAGAATAAGAAATATTAAAAATCTTATATTGAATCAACTGCTCGGTCTACTGCTAGGAAATTTCGTTCACTGCTAGAAAAATTTTCTAACAAGAGAATACTTTACATATTTCTAAATCTACTATTCGTCCTTGCTTTGTATATTGCTGCCATTTCTGGTGTGGTGCTTATGTTGTATAATTAGAGATTCTTGATAAAATCCAAAGATGTATCTGCAATGTTATTGGTCCTGACTTGACATCTAGGCTTCAGCCGCTTCGCCCCATCCTGCCCGCCGTAATGTAATTTCCTTGTGCTTTCATGGTAAGTGTTCTGATCAACTTTCCTCTACGCAAAATTAACATTTTATGAATGTTATTTTTTTCCTATCTTCCCTCAGAGAAAGATGCACATATGGAGACTAGTTCTTCCAGGCCCAAACATACCATGACTAACCCTCGTATTTGTATGCATGTTCTGTTATCCTAATACACTGTTTGAACCTACCTTCTTGTTTCCGTGTCTTTCTTCCTGGCCCAAACAGGTCATGACTAACCCTTGTATTTGTATATATGTTCTGTTATTCTAATACACTGTTTGAACCTACCTTCTTGTTTCCGTGTCTTTCTTCCTGGCCCAAACATGCCACAACAAATTGTTAACGAAGATTTCGCCCCAACATTTAATTTTTCTGGTGAATCTTAATTCTTCAGTTAAAGATTTTATAAGCTGGTGATGAGTATTGCGACAATAAAAAAAATTAGTAGACGTTCCCCTATCTTATCGTTAAATATGTGAGCTTAACTTTAACGAAATAATGCAATAACAATCATAAATATGAGTGCTGGTCGTTATTTTAAGAAGTGGGTAGAAATGAACAGATTTGAAATTGACAATTTTTTTCATTTAACTAAAAGAGTCATTAAACACATTCCTTCTTCCTTTCATGTTTTTTTACTGAAACCAAATAGCATATGTCTTGTTTTTCTATGCAATCAAAACGGGGTAGTCCTTTACTTATGTAGTATTAGCGGGAAACGTCATACATTTCTACCTTTCCTCATCTATCTCTTAATAGTTAAATCACCGTATAAATAATTTTAAAAGAATTCGGCAGACGATGTTATTCTGTTTAAGGTTACTAGATTTTTAGCGATTGCCTTACTCGGTGTCCGTCGTTTGATACTATACTGTGCATTTGAAAAATGGTGTATCAATCGCGGCCGTCAGGATCTCTCGGCATTGGCTTAGATCAAAGTGTAATATCTGTTCTTAGATACTGGCTTCCTGCTCGTCGACCTGGAAGCAATGACCAGCTAAGACTAGTTTTTGACTAGCTTTGACAAGCTATGACCAGCTAAGAGCAGCTTTGTACCCAGTTACCGCATAAGAGGGGTTGGGTAATCTTTGACCGATGACCTGAGCGTATGCGCTCAGGTTCCCCACGTTAAAACCTGTCCTTGTGTCACAACTAACTCCAGTGGGAGAGTAGGGCAAATATCAAGTGTAGTATCTGTTCTCAGATGCTCACTACATGCTCGCCGACCGGGAAGCATTTGACCAGCTTTGACAAACTTTGTACCCAGTTACCCCCATAAGCGGGGGCTGGGTAATCTTTTACTAGTGGCCTGAGCGTACGCGCTCAGGTTCCCCACGTTAAAAACTGACCTTGTGTCACAACTCGCTCCGGTAGGAGAGTAGGGTAAATCAAAAGTGTAGTATTCTTACCAGCTTGATTCTCTTATTAATAATTCCAGTTGTTGATGGAGCCCTCGGATAGATTGGAAAAGAGTCCGATAGACTCATTGCAGGAATTAATTACAAAAAAAAAAAAAATGAACTTACAAGTACAGCTCACGCATTACGAAGACTTTATGTAAATCTAAACTTATTTATAAATGGAACTTTGTCTCTGTGTGTGTGTGTGTTAGTGTGTGTGTGTGTGTGTGTGTGTGTGTGTGTGTGTCCGTTACCTATAGACTCCGAAACGGCTAAACCGATTTTCTTGAAAATTTACACAGTTGTACTATAAGCGTCTGCGAGTGTTCTTAGCTAGGTTTTGTGTCAAGGTACCTCCGATAAATATCGATAATCGAAAAAATAGAAGGAGTGGCCCGATTTTAATCAAATTTGATACACTCATAGACAAAGACATAAGAAACGACATTCAGAAGTTTCAAGGTTGCAGTTCTTACAATAGTGCAGAAAATCGATAATATATATATATATATATATATATATATATATAAAAGGCAAGATGTTTGTGTGTGTGTGTCTGTTTATCTGCCTGTATGTCTGTATTTTTTCAATCCTTTTATTTTAGTTTTTGCTTCGGGTTTGGCTCTAAGTAGGTATAACTGTAGTTCTTAGTCTCAGCCATGATACCATTTACTCAGAGGACTTATTTAACCTTCAAAATTCAGTTTACGACGAAAAAAAACTTATTTGATATCGATACCAGGAAATCAAAATTTGATTTACATCCATTCATTTTTCTTTCAATCTACGGTTTTGCTTTAACTGGAAACAACTATTACTTTTAGTCTTTCATGCCAACACCCAAAGAGTCTGAGCTCCAGGACCGTTGATTAGTTTTAAAGCTTTCATTACACCCGAGCAACGCCGGGCTATACTGCTAGTGTAAAATCTGTGTAATTTTTTTTTTTTTTTTTTTACAAAAATGATCATTGAAAAATGTCATGAAGCCATTTCTGACCCGGAAGAAGCATCGAACAGAAATAGAAGAAAAAGAAGAAATAATAATCTTTTTGATTTGAAACGTGCTACTGAACGTTTGATAATTGCACAATTCATCATTCAATTTGGAAAACACAGCCGTCTTTAGGATAATTACAACGGTTTGTTAAAGATAATTCGGAGCGAATATTACCTCAATCTGCACAGGCAAGATAGGCTCATTAGCTTTGGCAAGCAAGTATCCTGAAAGAAGACGAGTGGACAATCAAACGAAATCTGACTTTGGAGGATTGTGCGGACGAAATCTCTCGATAAATTCAATTGGCATAAAAGTAGTCCTAGGAAATCGCGACTAGGGCAGTGAGACATTGCTGGTTATCCACTGCGTCCCAATCCATCTCCGGCCGTCTTGTCGGGTCCAGATGAGCAAGGACGAGAAAGCGAAGCTGACGACCATGCGCAACTCCATGCGCAACGACCATGCGTAACTTAAAAAAAATAACGCGCTAATGCTAATACTCAGGAGGAGACATTATAATCAATTTATTACTCATAATGGTTGTGTTTGTTTCTTATCGTAATATTAAAAAAGCGGCACATCATAGAGATCTTGATAGGGCAATACCGTTCAAGTTCTCTAACTTGAAGGATAACATTTTTCAGTTAAATTTATAATATAATAATTAACTTGACCAGTAGCTGCAAAGTGCTAATGTTATATATTCTGACCGCAGTGCTTAATTTCGCCCAGAAGTGTATTTACATTGAACAAATGTTGTTTGATGGAAAAATGCAAGCTGTCAAAACAAAAAAAGAAAATAAATATTGTTTTGAAAAGTTAAGAATGCAGACGCCGGGTGAGAGCCAAAATTGTGTGAAGACAGCTATTCTACAGGTCAAGAAATATTTAAAAAAATGTATATACATTAAAAATAAATCATTTTTGTTCGAAAATGAATAATACAGGACTAGATTTGCATTAAAGAAATGTGAGGTGTTTTGATAAACATCCGTATTCAAAGTCAGCAAATATAAACCATGGAAAGGCAGTGTCCAAAACAATAATTCGAGAATATAAATAATGTGCACGGGAAAGATAGCGCAATCGACCGAATTTCAGCTTATCTTCTTCTAGATGTTCTGTCCTTTCAGGAGGTAGGCGATCATGGTTTTCCATGTTTCCCTACCACTGGTGGCTCTTAGCTCGCTTTTTCCTGTTACACCACGCAACCCGCGTTCTGTCATCCACCTGCTCAGGCCCTTCAAATATGTTATCCGCTGTTTTCCCCTCTCTGTTTTCCCTCTATGTGGACTGTTAGTATCAGGTTCTCCAAGCCCTCCTTCCTCACTGCATGTTCCAGAAACTTCAGCTGTCTCTCCCTGATGCTCAGTATTAATTTCCTTTTCGTTTCCATCCTTTCCAAAACCTCATCATTACTCACATGCTCGATTCATGGTATCCGCAGCATCCTTCTGTAGAACCACATTTTGGTTGCTTCAAGATTTTACTTCATCTTTGATGATATTGTCCAGCATTCACTGCCATATTGAAGAACTGACAACACATAGCAATCTAGAACTCTTTTCTTTGTTTTTAACGAACTTTTCCTGTCTCTTAATACTCTACTCAGCTTCTGGAACTAACCTTAAAGTAACACTTAATATAACCCTCTACCTCGAGCGGCCTCGTTACTATAAGAAATGAAGCAATCCAGTCTTCAAAATCTTTTTGTGGAACCGGCACACAAAAGAATAATTCCAGGATCACTACAATCTTAACCAATTCAAGTCTAGAATCAACCGTTATCTTCCCTTCCTATTCATATAAACTAACACTTAACGTAACCCTCTACCGCGAGTGGCTTCCTTACTGTAAGAAATGAAGCTACCCAGTCTTCAATATCTCTTTGAGGAACCAACTCACAAATGGATGATTCTCCGATCACTAAAATCTTAACCTATTCAAGTCTAAAGTGACCGTTATCTTCCCCTCTTATCCATATAAACTAACCCTTAGCGTAACCCTCTACCTCGAGTGGCTTCCTTACTGTAAGAAAT
Organism: Ascarosepion bandense; assembly: GCA_037127315.1. Classification (NCBI taxonomy): domain Eukaryota; kingdom Metazoa; phylum Mollusca; class Cephalopoda; order Sepiida; family Sepiidae; genus Ascarosepion; species Ascarosepion bandense. The sequence goes on from JBBBDQ010000913.1 coordinate 5,720,350, forward strand.
GAAGCTACCCAGTCTTCAAAATATCTTTGTCTCACAAAAGGATGATTCCCCGATCACTACAATCTTAACCAATTCAAGTCTAGAGTCAACCGTTATCTTCCCTTCCTATCCATATAAACTAACACTTAACGTAACCCTCTACCTAGAGTGGCCTACTTACTGTAAGAAATGAAGCTATCCAGTCTTCAAAATATCTTTGTCTCACAAAAGGATGATTCCCCGATCACTACAATCTTAACCAAAGTCTAGAGTCAACCGTTATCTTCCCTTCCTATCCATATAAACTAACACTTAACGTAACCCTCTACCTAGAGTGGCCTATTTACTGTAAGAAATGAAGCTATCCAGTCTTCAAAATATCTTTGTCTCACAAAAGGATGATTCCCCGATCACTACAATCTTAACCAATTCAAGTCTAGAGTCAACCGTTATCTTCCCTTCCTATCCATATAAACTAACACTTAACGTAACCCTCTACCTAGAGTGGCCTACTTACTGTAAGAAATGAAGCTATCCAGTCTTCAAAATATCTTTGTCTCACAAAAGGATGATTCCCCGATCACTACAATCTTAACCAATTCAAATCTAGAGTCAACCGTTATCTTCCCTTCCTAATCATATAAACGAACCCTTAACGTAACCCTATATCACGAGTGGCCTCCTTATTGTAAGAAATGAAGCCACCCAGTCTTCAAAATCTCTTTGTGGAACCAACTTACAAAAAGATGGATTCCCCAATCATTACAATCTTAACCAGTTCAAGTCTAGAGTTAAACATTTTCTTACCCTTCTATCCATATAAACCAACCTTTAACATAAACCTCTACTTCGAATGGCCTCCTTATTGTAAGAAATGAAGCTACCCAGTCTTCAATATCTCTTTGTGGAACCGACTCACAAAAGGACGATTCCCCGATCACTACAATCTTAACCAATTCAAGTCTAGAGTTAAATGTTCCCTTCCTCTCCTATCCATATAAACTAACCCTTAACGTAACCCCCTACCTCGAGTGGCCCCCTTATTATGAGAAATGAAGCTACCCAGTCTTCGAAATCTTTTTGTGGAACCGACTCACAAAAGGATGATTCCCCGATCACTACAATCTTAACCCATTCAAGTCTAGAGTCAACTGTTATCTTGCCCTTCTATTCATATTAACTAAGCCTTAATCTAGAGTGGTCTCTTTATTGTAAGAAATGAAGTTACCCAGTCTTCAAAGTCTTTTCGTGGAACCAACAACTAATGGTATCCTTCTATTTGGGAAATACACTGTGAAAACTACAAACAAATAACAAATGTCTCTATAGATTTATGGGAAATGATTAATTTCTCCAACACTATATTTTTAGGCAACACAAATGAATTACGAAACTTCCTTCTAAAAACAACAACAAAGAATGGTTTATTCTCTTAGTAGGCGTACAAGAGGGATAGTGTATAAGTGTCCATTTGGTTCGCTGGTCGGTAGCCTGGTACTTGGTTTGTAGGAAGAGTGTGCGAAGCTAGAGGCAGCGTCTTCTTCAGCGAAAGGGTTCCAAGGGGAATCAGTGGCAGCGATGTGAGAGAGACGTCTGTTTCTCTTGCTGGCTCATGGCTCTCCGCCTTTTGTCCGTTCTACCAAAATGGACTAGGAAAATAGTTCTAGAGGGGAAGAAGGAATTAATGCGCTCTGCCAGTTGATTGGTTAGTGAGTGACCGAATCTCCCGTCGGGGGCACTGATTCGCGAAAGGAAATAGAGAAAAACATGTTAAATCAGAAACAATAACATGTTTAAAGAAATGATGAATTTGACACATGGTATCTTAAATAATTCAATATTAGGAAGCCTAAAATTACCGTGTTGCCTCTTTGACTGACAGTATCTCAGGGACACGAGGTAGTTTCCTCGCCGCAGGAATTACAGCTACATATATGTATCTTCTATGTGCCGTGTCTCTTCAGGACATAGACGATCATGGCCTTCCTCATCTCCCTATCTCTTGTAGGTCTTAACACGCCCTCACTTGTTACCCCTCCCAAACCCTGCTCCACCATCCATCTGCTCAAGCCCATCAAGTATGTCATGCGCTGTTTTCCCCTGTCTCTCCTTCCCTCTATCCCTCCCTTAAGAATCAGATTCACCAAACTAGGTACCTCCACTAAATCGCGAAAAAAAAAATTTATTCAAGCAATTAAAAGCTTATCAAATTAGATATTATCAGACTTTTATTGCATTTTTTTATTTTACTCTTCGGAGCAGATTTTAGGATAGAGGGGAAAATTTAAATTAAAAAATAGATGATTTATATTCCCCAATGAGTCCTGCATTAACTAACAAAATTATAGATCACAACACTGAAATTTATTAAAATTTCATGGATTTATATGAAGGAGGGGTAACAGAGGTAAAAAAATATTTTTACCAAGATTTAAAAAAATAATTTTAAAAATAATATCATTCATTTGTGAATGAGTACCGAAAGTTTCTTTATAATCAGACAATTATTTGATTTTTGAGAGAATTTCCAAATGAATGTGTTTGTCAACGGAAAAAAAGTGGGTGATGTAATCATTACGTTTTCCATTGTAAACAGTCGTAACATTTTGGTTACCTGCTAACTCAAATCAAAACAAGATTTTCTGCCAGAATTTAAAAAATGTTAGAAGGGATGAAAATTTTTTTAAAAATAATTAAAAATTACTTTGATCTTTCCTCTTAATAATAATATAAATATTTTGATGGAAAAAGTTTGTTTTATTAAATTTGGGAGCTTTTTTTATTCATACTATGCTGTTTTTTACGATTTAGTGGCGGTACCTAAACCAAACCTTCATCATGTGGCCCAGAGACCTCAGTTGTCTCTTACTGATATCAAGTATAAGCTCCTCTTTGTTTGCATCCTCTCCAAAACCTCGTCGTTGCTCACACATTCAGTCCATGTTATCCTTAGCATCTTTCTGTAGAACCAAATTTCGGTTGCTTCAAGTCTTTTCTTCATCTTTGATGAGATTCGCCGCCATATTGAAGGACAGATATTACATAACAATCCAGTACTCCTTTCTTTTCAGTGAATTTTTCTTGTCTCTTAGTACTCTATTCAGATTCTGGAATGCATCCTACGCCTTTGGATCTCCATGTCGCACTTTTCATTTTCTGTTAAAACACTTCCTAGATATTACAGTGTAACCCTGATATAAGAGAGTTGTCGGGACCGGATAAAGTTATCTTATATTCGGGTTTGGTCTATTTTGTATACATTAACACAGGCTCTAATTTGGGACCAGAGAAAATCTCTCTTATATCAGAGTCTCTTATATCCGGGTTATGTACATTTTTGTACACACTTGATTTTAGTATCTCCAGTCCGTAGTTGGCATTTTTTTTTTTACTGATGACCATCTATTCAGTTTTCGTATTTATATTTATATATACTTTAAATGTGCGTTGTGGTGCAGTGGATATCGGCTTGAAATGAGAAATTGGGGAATCGAGTTCAAATTCCTTACATTTACTTATGCGCAAATATCCTTGGGAATGGTATTAATCTGTCTTGTTATTTAACCCATAACTGGAAGGAATAGACGGATTAATACCTTTCCCAAGGGTATTTGCGCGTAAGTGAATACAATGGATTCAGCTGGAATTTGAACTCGGCTCCCCGGTTTCTCGTTCCGAGCCGATATCCACTGTACCACAACGCACATCCTACTAACTTTACATTAATTAAAAGTCTTTGTCCATTTTGACCCTCGCCAGTTTTCCCCTCTTCCACTTTACACCTAACTCTCTCGGCAATCGAGCAACTGGCAAAAAATTCTGAGTGAAATTAAAGCTTAGTAACAAAGACTCTCCAATCAACAGACCAAAACTCTAGAGAGTTAAAAGCATTGGCTTTGATAGAGCTCCACTGTGTGATCTTATTCCAGTCAATGGGGGTGATATCTAAAGTCTGTAGCTGGTTGAGTGAAAGTTGTGAGTTCAATTCTTGCGCTGGACTTTTCAACCACAGTATATATGTGACAAAAATCTCTACTTTTATATTTTTACGGAACATTAAAAATTATTCCTATAATTTTAACCCTATTACAACTGCTACCACCCTACTTGCAAAGACTCCTTCATAGTCCTATCAACCGGTCGATAGTGAACATCTTTGTAACCCCAGAATGATCTCAACAATTATGTTTTTTTTTTTTTATACAGGGTGATTAAAAAGTAGCTCTCTATTTTATATATGATGTACTCTCCCATCTAATTATATTTCCCTTCTCTGATTGTGGCTTAGTGGGTAGCGACTCCGACTGACACCAAACCGGTCGAGTTTCGATCCCGACCAGAAGCAAGAGGATGTGTCTAGCCACACTGATGAACTGCGATACAGGCTTGTATGTGGATGACTAATATATGCTCTCATTACGATTGAGCTCTCTAACGAAGAAAGTTTCAAAAATAGCTTGCACTTCTGCGATATATGCATTACTCTTCAGAAATGAATTGAGTTCTTTCCGTGACTGGCGTGTGCATACACTGCTTATATACAACACGCTAAAAGTTTCCCTTCTCCAATTCCATGCGCCCATGGCGTAGGGCGTAGCGACTCCGATTGATACCAAATCGGTCGAGTTTCGATACCGGCCAGAATCAAGTTGATCTGTCTAGCCACAATGATGATCTGTGATACAGCGAAACTGGCTTGTATGTGGATGACTATATGAGTCATCATACAAGCCAGAACCATTGCAATTGAGTAGTGAATTCGATCCTCACTGTGTGCCCCGTACTTTCGGCTTTGTGCTACATTTAAGCTGTGCTTGGGTACTCGACCTGGTGTAATGGTTAGCAAGCTTGTCTCGCTAGCACCTATTACAACTGAGAAGTGAGTTCGATTCTCACTGGGTGTCCCATACTTTCGACTTTATGCCACATCTAAGCGGCACTTAGAAAATTACTATAAAATAAGGAATTAGTTTTAATTCACCCTGTAAGCAAAAGTTGCCGTTATATTTTTAAGGGATTCAACTGATGTTTACGTTTTTTGTGTCGTCTTTTACTCAGGATGTGCGTTGTGGCGCGGTGGATAGCGGCTCCGAACGAGAGCCGAGTTCGATTTCCAGTCGAATTCGTTGCATTCACTTACGCGCAAATACCCTTAGAAAAGGAGAAATCCGCCGCTTCTCCCTCCAGCTATGGGTTAAATAGCAGGCCAGATTGAAGTCTAAAGCCTTGGTTGACAGCCAGTCTCCCGCAGAAGGTAATGGCAACCTACTCGAAGAAAATCTTTCGTGACATGATCACGTATGTCACTTAACTGATGGACTCTAAATTTGTTAAATCCTGAAAATTTTAAAGGATTTACTTACTCGCTTCTGCTGTTGTGATGAATGCTTATCTCAGCATCAGGCTTTCATTCTAGAATTTGTGCACAGCGAATAAAAATTCCGATCGATTTTGTGATAATGTCAGCTTAAGACAAAGATTTGATAAAACGCTGGTAGCCATGTTCACGAGAAATGTTCTTGTGTCAACTCCATTTTCTCTCTTTAATTGAAAAAAAAAAATGAAAAAGGAGAGATAGAATAATAATATAATCAGTGTTGTTGCTTTTGAAATGTCTAAAAAAATGTCCAGGAAATTGAGGATTGTGCAAAGAGAAACAAAAATTACAGCATGTAGAAATAATAACCCAAATCTTACGGACAATTGAGTATCTTTTTACGTTTGCTTGTTAACACAGCGTTTCAGCCGATCAGTTCATCAAGTGAATTCCGGAAGAAAATAGTGGAAGAGGAAGTTTTTTTTTTTCATTGAGGTGGGGGAGGAGGGGGAATGATTTTGCCGGAAACCAAGTCAATTCATTTCAACAGCGTTAGATACACCAAATATCAGACGATTCCAGATTATACCAACATCCACTTTGCTTAGCAAAGAAAGCCACTTTAAAATTGAAGTAATAGACAATGAATTGTGAAATTACGGCAAAATATTTATATCGATACCTCGTCTAAAATGATGCAACATATATATTGACTAGCAGTATAGCCCGGCGTTGCTCGGGTGCAATGAAAGCTTTAAAAATAATATATGTTCCTGGAGCTCAGACTCAGCCTAAAGAATATTTGAAATAATAAAATAATTGAGACAATTTACCAATCGCACCCATTTTTTTTTTTTAATCATATCACCCCAAGCAAGGCGGTGACGCCACTGATGCGCATGGGGCTACTTAAGAGTAAAATGATTGGAAAAGAGAAAGCCGGGAACCACATCCTAAGCAGGGAACAAGGGATGAGCCTCTTCACCTGTTCAAAAGACGCTTATATATATATATATATATATATATATATATATATATTTTTTTTTTTTTTTTTAATCATTTCACCCCGAGCAAGGCGGAAACGCCACTGATGTGCAGGGGGTTACTACATAAATGTAAAAAGATTAATTAGAAAAGAGTGAGGAGTACAAACTGTGGAGAGTTAACTAAGTTTTAACTTGGAAGTTTGCGCTTTGTGCGCGCTTTTCTTTTTTCTTTTTTTTTCCTAAATGAAGCATGAACGCCAAAAAGGAAAAAAAAAAAAAAAAAAAAACAACAAACAAACAAAAAAACAAAAAATACAGATATAGGAAATAAATCGTAATATACCTCACAGTTTAAACACAGGAAATTTGAATTAAGAAAGTTTCACTCTTCAATTCTTGCTTTTCCCAAAAATCAACATCAAGTTAACCTGCTTGGTAAATTTCGATTCAAAGAACAGACAATGGCGGGGATGGGTAACAAGTGGCTGCTGATACCTTTGCCAGGATAGCTTCGCATAACAGAATAAATAAATAAATAAAAATCCCATACTAGCAGTATAGTCCGGCGTTGCTCGGGTGTAATGAAAGCTTTAAAACTAATCCATAGTCCTGGAGCTCAGACTCAGCCAAATGAATATTTGAAATAATAAAATAATTGCGACAATTTACTAATCGCACCAATTATATATATATATATATATATATATATATATATATATATATATGTTAGCAGTATAGCCCGGCGTTGCTCGGGTGTAATGAAAGCTTTAAAACTAATACATGCTCCTGGAGCTCAGACTCTTTGGACGTTGGCACGAAAGACTAAAAAGCAATAGTTGACTGAAAGAAAAATGAATGGATGTAAGTCAAAATTTGATTACCTTGTATCGATATCAAATTTTCTGCACTATTGTAAGAAATGCAACCTTGAAACTTCTGAATATCGTTTCTTATGTTTTTGTCTATGAGTGTATCAAATTTGATTAAAATCGGACCACTCCTTCTATAACCCGATTTTTTCGATTATCGATTTTCGATATTTATCGGGGGTACCTCGACACAAAACCTAGCTAAGAACACTCGCAGACGCTTATAGTACAGTTGTGTAAATTTTCAAGAAGATCGGTTCTGCCGTTTTAGAGTCTATAGGTAACGCGCACACACACACACACACACACACACACACACACACACACACACACAGACAAAGTTCCATTTATAAATAAGTTTAGATATAATTACTATTGAATATCTTACATCAAGACATAAGAGACATAAGATAAGAAAAATAATCTAAACTATCACGCGGTGTGATGTCATAGAACCGCATTGCAAATTTGCGAACTGCGTTTGTTATTTTTGGTAACTATTGCCGTTGCTTAGCGGAGTTTTATGTCAACACAAAATAAAATCGTCGGTGATGGTGGATGTTACTGTATTACCGTCTTAATAACCTCTCTGAAGATGGCTCATATGAGCTGAAAGCTTAGAAGCAAATTAATAAAAAATTATCCAAATGTTGGAGAATTTTTGTCTTTATTTTCAACTGAAATTAAAGCCAAAATACGACGTTTAGAACGGCTCATGATTAAACATAATAGACATTCATTGTCTCTTATATTTAACAGTATATATTTAGAAAATTATTTGCTGCCTCGATACACTATATATATATATATATATATATATATATATATATATAATCCGATAATGACATTTCGTTGAATAGTTATTTCAGCGAGAAAATTCTCGTTTCATTAGCAACGATCCAAAGCAAAGTTTGTTTTGGATCGTTGCTGATGAAGCGAGAGTTTTCTCGCTGAAATAGCTATTCACCAGAATGTAATTTTCGGAATTTATTCATATAAGATAGATATTTGGCTGTGTAAAATAGATAACGCTATTTACATCGAGCTCTTTACCTGGATCATTTTTAATATTCATAAAATTAATATTAATATTCATTAGATCTGGTTTTTGGAATTTTACCTTTATAAACTTCCTTTTTTGGATCATATATATATATATATATATATATATATATATATATATATATATATATATATATATATAATGGTCTTTATTATAAAAGAGAGGATGTCTTTCTTTCTTATTCTCATTCATTCATCCATTCTCTCATTCACTTTTTCTTTCACTTTCCAGTCTCGACAGAGTTCTGTATACTTTTCCCACCCTCTGTCCTTTTTCTTACTGACGAAATCTCTCAAGTCTCTCGAAATTTCCATGGAAACTGTTCAAACAAACTATATTTCTTAGTTCCACCAGTTCTAACTTTTAAGAGTAAGACCTACCATGTCACGAATATTTTAGCAAACCGCTCAAATTCAATATTTACATTATTCGGACTATTGTCTTCATCTTTGTTGCCATTTGTACGACGTTTCGGTCGTTGTACGCTCCGTCCTACTTCAGGTGCTAGAATTTTTGAACGGAACCCTTTATTCCTTAAGGACATATAGCCAGTGGATATAGTCGTTGGTTAGTTTCTATGACTTGACCCAAAGAGATGTGAGTTCAATACCAGGCTACAGCAGTGGTGAACAAGTAACTTACAGGGTTAGAGGGAGATAACTCATGACTATCAGAAAAGGCTCCAATCTAAGACATCATATACCCAAGTGATTGTAAGAAAGGATTCTGTTCGAAATTCCTAGCACCTGAAGATGTCAGGAGCGTACAACGGCCGAAACGTCATACAAATGGTAACAAAGATGAGGACAATAGTTTGAATAATGTAAATACTATATATTTCACTCACCAATCACTTCATTGTCCAAAATTTCATGATTATCAAAAGTATCGTCTAACGAATATTTAACATTAAGCGATCATGTCTTGAAAGAGACATAGCTGACTAGCAGAAAATTTTCTTGCAGTAGGTTGCCATTACTTTTGTTGTGGATTCTTGTTGAGAAACCACACAAAATAATAATAACAAAAGCAGATATGGAGATAAAAAATGTAAGTTGATTTGAACAAAAATATACAAACTGGAACACGGGTTAGTCAAATCAGGAATACTAGGAATACTGTTAGTAGGAATCAATATATACAGTCTTGTAGTGAAGAAGTATGTCCGGGTAATGAGTCTATATTCTTACTGACCAACTAGCGGCGGTACAACTACTCAACTCAACTCGAAAACTACTGACAATCACTACTTGAGTTGTGAGTTCAATACCAGGCTACAGCAGTGGTGAACAAGTAACTTACAGGGTTAGAGGGAGATAACTCATGACTATCAGAAAAGGCTCCAATCTAAGACATCATATACCCAAGTGATTGTAAGAAAGGATTCTGTTCGAAATTCCTAGCACCTGAAGAAGGCAGGAGCGTACAACGGCAGAAACGTCGTACAAATGGTAACAAAGATGAGGACAATAGTTTGAATAATATAAATACTATATATTTCACTCGCCAATCACAAATACACTTCATTGTCAAAAATTTCATGATTTTCAAAAGTATCGTCTAACGAATATTTAACATTAAGCGATCATGTCTTGAAAGAGACATAGCTGACTAGCAGAAAATTTTCTCGCAGTAGGTTGCCATTACTTTTGTTGTGGATTCTTGTTGAGAAACCACACAAAATAATAATAACAAAAGCAGATATGGAGATAAAAAAATGTAAGTTATAGTGAACAAAAGTATACAAACTGGAACCGCATAAAGTAATGGCAACCTACTGCGGGATAATCTTCTGCCCAGTCAGTCATGTCTCTTTCGAGACATGATTGCCCAAGCGTGTTTCGTGTATGGCACTTAACTGACTGACTGACTGACTGACTGAATGTTATATCTCATTAGTATAGAGATTAGTAATGAGATATTCCATGTCTAGAAATAATTCGCCTTGATCTTATTTTTAGTACTGCTCAGTTTCTACTGAGTTCAAGTACACACTGCCCGACCCAGGAATTAAACTTACAAATACTATGTCACCAAATTCATGAACCAAAGTAGTAATCTACTAAGTTATTGTCCCATGGTTCTGGGCCGAGTAGTACACGCTTAGAATTTGTACAAATCGAAATCTAAACTTATTATTATTAAAAAAATTATCGTAAATAATCAGGCCGGTAGAAATAAATATATAATACTGTTTGATCATAAACAGAATATCTACTTAAATATTAGTATTGATCAATAATAATCTTCAAACAAATCATTTCGTACATATATATATATATATATATATATATATATATATATATATATATATATATATTTTAATTCAGATACTTCAATCCAAAGGAAAAAAGCAGGAAGGTAAATTCCAAAAAACCCGATCCTAATTAATATTAAAAATTTATTTTAATATTAAAAAATGATACAGGAAGAGAGCTCCATGTAATAAAATATTACAGAGCAAATATATATATTAAAAAAGGATTAATTCAAAGATGTTGAATGGCCATTTCGATATGACGATCCCCACGGGGAGCGACACATCACCTCAGCAACAGAAAAAAACCTTTCAGAAACTGGAGAAAAATTAGTCTACTTTTCCTTTTTAAATAGATTGCAAAGAAATTAAAAAATAAATAATAATAAAATAAAATAAAATAAAATAAAAATAGAAATAAAGGGAAAGAAAAAGAAAAGGAAAAAGAAAAAGAAAAGGATAGAATAAAATCAAATAAATAAGAAAAGAAAAAAAATTGACATCGTCTGGGTTTGCAAAAAAAAGGGGAGAATGTAACTAAAAATTAACAGACCCCGTGTTGAATCATTTAAAGCAACACGGAAAAAAGTTGGTAAGAGAGATAAAAGAAGGAAGGGAGGGAAAAAGAAAGAAACTAAAGAAAAAAATTTTTTTTAAATATTACAGACGCTGGACAAATTCAAAAATCTAATTTCCCCAAAACGTTGAAGTATTAAAAAAAGCCTTTACTTAAAAAGGCATAAATTATTGATAAAAGGGAATAAAAAGATATAGGATTTGAAATAAAATTATTTTTTTTAAAAAATTAGGTGTGTGCGTGTGTGTGTATATGTGTGCATGTATGTGTACACATGTATATTATGTCTATGTGTGTGCGTGTGTGTGTATATGTGTGCATGTGTGTGTACACATGTATATTATGTCTATATGAATTTTTTGTATATATATAGGTGTGTACACACACATGCATATATATATATGTGTGTATGCGCATGTATATGTATATTAGTGTGTAATAAATTGAATGTATGTGTGTGTATGTGTATGTATATATGTATTCTTATTCGTTAAATGGTGTGTGTGTGTACTTCTATTGATATGTATATATAATAATTGTAATTTTTTTTTTTTTTTTTTTTTTTTTTTTTTACCTAGTATTGTCTTTATTTAGTTTAATTTCAAATGACCTAATTTTTAAAAAAAAAAAAAAAAAAAATAATTTTATTTCAAATCCTATATCTTTTTATTCCCTTTTATCAATAATTTATGCCTTTTTAAGTAAAGGCTTTTTTTAATACTTCAACGTTTTGGGGAAATTAGATTTTTGAATTTGTCCAGCGTCTGTAATATTTAAAAAAAATTTTTTTCTTTAGTTTCTTTCTTTTTCCCTCCCTTCCTTCTTTTATCTCTCTTACCAACTTTTTTCCGTGTTGCTTTAAATGATTCAACACGGGGTCTGTTAATTTTTAGTTACATTCTCCCCTTTTTTTTGCAAACCCAGACGATGTCAATTTTTTTTCTTTTCTTATTTATTTGATTTTATTCTATCCTTTTCTTTTTCTTTTTCCTTTTCTTTTTCTTTCCCTTTATTTTTATTTTTATTTTATTTTATTTTATTTTATTATTATTTATTTTTTAATTTCTTTGCAATCTATTTAAAAAGGAAAAGTAGACTAATTTTTCTCCAGTTTCTGAAAGGTTTTTTTCTGTTGCTGAGGTGATGTGTCGCTCCCCGTGGGGATCGTCATATCGAAATGGCCATTCAACATCTTTGAATTAATCCTTTTTTAATATATATATATATATATATATATTGTCATCCGCAGACAGATCTGTTTCGCCGTATCATAGCTCATCAGTACGGTTAGACTCAGATTGCTTTTTTTTACCCAGGATTGAAACCCGACCGAAATGGCGTCAGTCGGCGACTCTACCACTGGGCTATAGGCGTTCGGTGGAAGTAGGCAGACTTTTTGGCGCATATCATTATACGCGCTCAATAGCTAGAGCGCTCTAATTCATTTCACTGAATATATATGGATATATATGGATATACATATGCACTTAATTACCCGCACATATATGAATATTTTTCTGGTTTTAATAAAACAGTCCAGTACATATCTAAACTTATTTATAAATGGAAATTTGTCTGTGTGTGTGTGTGTGTGTGTGTGTGTGTGTGTGTGTGTGTGTGTGTCCTTTACCTATAGACTCCGAAACGGCTGAACAGATTTTCTTGAAGATTTACACAGTTGTACTATAAGCGTCTGCGAGTGTACTTAGTTAGATTTTGTGTCGAAGTACCCCCGATAAATACCGAAAATCGATAATCGAAATAATCGGGTTATAGAAGGAGTGGTCCAATCAAATTTGATACACTCATAGACAAAGACATAAGAAACGATATTTAGAAGTTTCAATCCTTTTATTTTAGTTTTTTGCTTCAGGTTTGGCTCTAAGTATGTATAATTGTAGTTCTTAGTCTCAGCCATGATACTATTTACTCAGAAGACTTATTTAGCCTTCAAAATTCAGTTTACGACGAAAAAAACTTATTTGATATCGATACCAGGAAATCAAAATTTGACTTACATCCATTCATTTTTCTTTCAGTCTACGGTTTCGCTTTAACTGGAAACAACTTTTGCCTTTTAGTCTTTCGTGCCAACGTCCAAAGAGTCTGAGATCCAGGACCATGGATTAGTTTTAAAGCTTTCATTACACCCGAGCAATGCCGGGCTATACTGCTAATATATATATATATATATTGGTATATATTAAGCTTCCAGTGTTTAGCATTGATAAGAATAAGTGTCTAACACAGTATTGTTTGAAGAAGTTTTTTTTTTTATTTTTTTTACAAGCGTTTCACCCCAAGCAAGGCATGTCACTGCCACTACTGCGCAGGGGGCTACGTAGAGTGGAGAAAGGATGATTAAATATAGGAAATGTCAGAGTGTGGGTGATAGGCGGGTAAGGATACCGAGAATGAGGGTTGGGTAGATGAGAGTGTTCTGAGAATAGTTGGGAGTTAGTGTGATAGGAGGTGTCTATTGACCCTACATTTAAACAACTGTCGGGAAAGCAGACTTGTGGAAGGGAGTTCCACAGGCGGGAAGCGCGAGAAAAGAAGCTGTTGGAGTAGAATTTACGGTTACATCTTATTTGTTTAACTGTAAAAGGGTGGGACCTAGTTGCCAATCTAGTATCTCGTGTAAATTTGTGCTTAGGCGGCACCAATGATCTAAGCTCATCGGAGCAGAAGCCATGAAAGTACTTGTAGAAGAGATATCTGTGACTTTACAAAATAACCTACAGGGAATTCCAAACTGAACCCTTTATTTAATATTCAGGTTAGGTTTAAAGCGCCAAGTTCTGTGCAGGGTATTGTCCTATGACACAATAGCCTGGTTGATTGAAGCCTTGGTTCATAAATTTAGAGACAAAGTGACTGTGAGTTCAATTCCTAGACTGAGCAGTGTGTACTTGGCCTCCGTGGAAGCAAGGCGAGCAATAATTGGGCAGTATTAAAAAAATTAAGAACTAAGCAAGATATATTTAGACATGAGCAGTGGAAGAAGAGTCTACACCTGTAAAGTGTTCAGTTTGGAATAACCTGTAGGTTACCTGGACCAATATAAACATCCAACCTACAGGGTTGCGATGGATAAATTGTCGCCATTTTATATTAATTTCACGCATGCACATTTTTTACTTTGTCACCTGCACAGTATAGTAGGGTCAGTCGGGCAACTTGTGCTTTTTTTAAAATTGTTAATCCTATCCTACCCCATTTTAACTTCCTGCGTATGGATATGATTTTTGGGCTTCTTCGGGTATAGAAATCTTGTAACACATTTGAATTGATAAAGGTTTAGTTATGAACCGTTGCTGAGGAAGCGAGAATTTCCTCACTGAAATGGCCATCCAGCAAAACAGATCTGTCTGCGGATGACTATATATATATATATATATATATATTCGAAGAAACCCAAACATAAAACCACGAATTTGTTCGCCTGAAGAGAGTCAATTTTAGGCTCGAAATACGTGTAGCGCACATCATGAATAATTAATACTGCATAACTTGTATAAATACTAAAACAAAAAACATACATTTTAAAGAAAACGTTCACGGCTTCTCACACTTTTTATTCTATATATATATATATATATA